>JADRCH010000131.1:4686811-4697092 GCA_019843965.1 Rhynchomys soricoides | reverse complement strand
TATCTGTCATGGACATATACTACAGGAGGAACTAGACGTACATAAGTTAGGTATCTGTCATGGACATATACTACAGGAGGAACTAGACGTACGTAAGTTATTTAGCAGGGTGTTAAGAGTGTTGTGAAGCAACAGACTTGTTCAAATAATTGTGTTGTGTAAAACTAGTTAGTGTCTACTAACACAACTGCCAATATCCAAGTCAGGTGACAGCTTGGGGAGACTTTCTAAACCCCATGTTTCCCTCTGGGCAAGAGGGAATAGACAGAGTAGACCCCCAGAACATGATTGTGGCAAAGGTAAGTAGATGGCATGGGATTAGTTATAGCAACATTTGCAAGGAAGAATATTTAACTCATGCCATGCCCAAAGACATGTTCCAGGTAGACCATGGACCCAAATGTGTAAAGCCACGGAAGAAAGCAGTGAGATGACAGTGGGCAACCTCTAACTCTGCAGTGAAAGGATGAACTGCTGGGATAAAAGAAAATAAAAGCAGCTGGGGAGCTGGCTCAGTCAGTGGGCAGAGTGCTTGCTGCCAAGGCATGGCCTGAGTTCAGACTCCTAGAGCCCATGTGAAAGCATATGCCTATGACTCCAGAGCTGGAGGAGGCAGTAGGGACAGGAAGATCCTTTGGGTTGGAGGCTAGGAAATGCAATCAAAACCACAGCAAAGTACTCTCTGTGTAACAATATAAATGTATGCAGTAAATTAGTACAGTGGATGTTTTTTCTTATTCCTAGCTAATTCCTCAATAACAACACAGAGAGACCAAGATTTAGTTTCAACTTAAAAGTACAATAACTAAGCTTTATAATTCTATTAGAATCCTCTAATCTAATCTGGCTACCGCCCAGCCCGAATCACTGAGATTCTTGCATTTTTGTATTGGTTTCGCTCTCTGGGCTTCAGGTGTGTTCTGCCTTGATGGCTCTCTGAACCCCTTCCTCATGCCCATTTCTCTTTTCCTCTTTCTCTCCCTCCTCCCCTGGTTGGCAGAAGTCCTGCCCTATTCCCTCAATTGCCTAGTTGTTGGCTTTTCCAGCTCTTACTGATGAGGCAGAGAATAAGTGGTGAGCATTGTTTACATAAACTTGAGACAGGAGATTCTCAACATAAGCATTACAGTGCTGAGCCCAGATTGAAGCCAGATAGATAGTGGGATAGAGAAATCCGAATTTGATTAATAGTAAACTTTGCACAGAGCACAATAACATTATGTCTGTATGCCTACACTTCTAGGGTGCATGATATCAAAAGAACAAGACAGGTGTTGGTGGGATGTGGAGAAATTCAGATGCTTTTGGTGGGAATGTGAAATTGGGCAGTCTCTAGGAAGACAGCACTGAAATTCCTAAAAGTATTGAAAAATAGAACTAGCATTATACAATCCTATTTCTAACTACGTATTCAAATGAACTGAAACCATGATATTGAAGGGACATCTACACACTCATGTTTACTGCAGCACAAGTTTTAGTCATGATAAGGAATTAGCCTCCATGTTTATGGATAAAGATATTACTACCACTACTACTCCTCCACACACACACACACACACACACACACACACACACCCCAGACACACACATGCACATACACACGCACACACACACACACCACACGCTGAAGTGTTTTTGAACCTTTAAAAGTACGTGGCTTAACTTAGAGAATATTATGTTGAAGTGGAAACTTTAGAGTTCCTTGGAAAGTCAGTTGTGTTGCATGGAGTTTTGCTGGAGCAAGGACACATGAAAGAGCATTTCCCGAAGCAGACACAGGAGAAGGACGTTCTGCTAAAGCAAGCACGTGAAAGAACACTTGATGAAGGAGTCTTTGCTAACAACACACATGTATTGGTCCGCCTTACATTGTATAGTTGATCTGTATTTGTCAGGACTCCATAAAGAGAAATGCATAGAACAACAACAACAACAAAAACAAACAAACACAACAACAAGCTTCTTGTGGTGTGCCACGGTTTCTTTCTGCTTCCACCAGGACTCTGGCTGATTGGCACAGTGATGTCAGCTGAGACAGACATACATGCTGAGGCAAGACCTGTGGAGGACACGTGATGTTTGGAGGGATTATAAATAGGACTCGACAGAGAGTGACGGAGACTGAGCTAGGCTTGCTTGTAGAGCTAGCTGTACAACGCTTGTTGGTCTTCGCTGATCTTCACTTCTCTGAGAGAGGCACAGCTGGGAACTTCTCCTAGCATTCCTGCTTGTCCCTGCTGCTGACTAGTGCTAAGGCTAAGGCTAGTCTCTCTCTACTAGGTATTGCCACTGTTGCTGATTGGTGTTTGCTATTCCAACTCAACCGAATTGGACTTCTGTTGTACCCAGGAAGTGCTTTTAAGTGGATTGAGCTGCAGCTGCTAACCTGTGAACTGAGCTGCTGATTTCCAGACAATAGAGGTAGGAGTTGCTCCAGAGAACCATTTCTGGACAGGTCCACTTCCCCCGTACCCCTTCTTTCCCACTCCCTCTGGTGGGTGGTGGGCTACAAGGGAGGTTAAAGCCTTTAAGAACCATCATTAAAAATAAGTGTTGAAAAAAATTAAAGTTACATTGTGTTAAGTGAAATAAGCCATAGATGGACAAGTTCTGTGCTATATTATTTTACTTATGAAATATGAAGAATGAAACTCATAGACATACTAGAGTGATGGGTTGCCTGGAGCTGCAGGGAGGAAGAAGTGGAAAATAGGTATTCAAGAGTTGAGAGTTATGCAAGATGAATAGGTTCTAGAAGTGTATTAGTGTAACAACATCTGTAGAGATACCGAGTCCAGCACTCACAGATTTGCAGAGATTCCATGTTAAGTTCAAAAGAAAGAAGCACTTCAATATTCCCATGTGCCAGCCTGTCTGATGGGATATTCAGATACGTTCTCTCTCCCTCTCCTGGTGCATGTGAACGTGCAGGTCTGTGTGCCTGTGCGCATGCAGAGGCCAGATGATGATGTTGAATAGCCTCTGTTGCCCTCTGACTTTATTTTTCTTTCTTTCTTTATGTTTTTTCGAGACAGGGTTTCTCTGTGTAGCCCTGGCTGTCTTGGAACTCACTCTGTAGACCAGGCTGACCTCGAACTCAGAAATCTGCCTGTCTCTGCCTACCAAGTGCTGGGATTAAAGGCATATGCCACCACTGCCCGGCCTGACTTTATTTTTCTGACAAGATCTCCACTGAACTGGAAGCTTGCTGGTTGGCTAGAAAGATCCCAAGAACTCTCTATTTCTGTTTGGGTACAGAGAGGCATGCATCACCATGCTGGCTTTTTGTGTGGTCTTCATGTGTACATAGCAAGCACTCTTATCCACTGAGCCATGTCCCTAACCCTCTTTTTACTTTAAAAATCCCCGGAGTAGTCACTTTTCTCAGGAAACATTCGCCTCTGACAACTCTGCTGGGATCCTCACACTGGGCCAACTTAGAACTAAGATCTGCCTCTCTGTGACATTCAAATCTATGAGTCACCAGTCAAAGCTCCCACTGCAGACATAAAATATCTGATTCCTCTTGGTGCCACCTCATCTTTTAAAGGGTAACCTGAGGCAGGTTCCAAGACATCAAGAATTGGGTGACTCCACATATTCCCACTCCATCACAATGAAGGAAAGCCTTAGGAAAGCATGTGAAAACACTCCAGAGTATTCTGCCTCTCCCATCACCCACAATGATTTTGCTGTAGTCGTCATTAGTAAAATTGACTATTGACATTGACGAGAACTGGTTCTAGTGAAATATATATATTTACATAAGTATATATATATTTACATAAGTAAATAGTTTGTAATATATATTACATAGAATTTATATGCTTAACATATGTTATATATAATTACATATGATATATGTATTTTATACATTATTATACATTATATATAATTACATATAATGTATATTGTATTACAAGCTATTTACTTATGTGGTCTAGGAACCAGGTCAAAGAATTATGTTGGTTTAATGGTATTTAATGTTGCCATAATTCTGAGAAAGATGTTTTATTGATAAATTGTCTAAACATCCTCAGGATTAAAATGGTAAGGTTAAGAATTACTGAACCTTTTGTATTTACCTGAAATGCCAAGTACTTCTTAAGTGTAGTTTGCTTTAAGCTAAGTAAAAATTACATATTTTCAATATGGGCTAGACAGAAAAATGACCAAATAAATGCAATTAAATTTGTTGATGTCATACAATTATGAATGTTTTTTACTTGTAATTCTATTAATGTGACTGTAATGTGATAACATATTTAAAATCAGACATTTAGTTCATGGCTATGTTTACTCTCTTACTAAATTCTGATATGGCTGGACTGCAGGGCCTGCAGTAAGGGCTGTGGGAATTACTCACATACAACCTATATCCCAGGAATCCGCAGTTCCCCTGGTTCTTCCTTGTGTTTTTCCTGCACAAGCAGGTCTTTCTGCATTTAGGCAAGAATTGTGGTTGTCACGGAATGAGATTTTCAGTGATAATATGCATAGACATTTACAAACTTCACCTTCTGGTTTTCCTGGAACAAGACACCGCCTTTTTGTAATGAGATTCTGTTGGCCACCCATCTGCCACTAACTTACTAATTTCCCCTAATCTTAGTTCTCCTTAAGTGGTCGATAGCCATTCAGGAGAACTTAGTGCTTGGAGAGGCTCCACAGTGGCTGCACTGGCATTTCTGTTTATTGCTTGCTCCGTCTTCTGCAGTAATGGCCTATGCAAGGCTGACCTCTGTATGCTCCTCCCAGGGAGCTCATGGGAGCACACAGACAACTGATTCAAGGAGGTTCTCAGACCTCTGTAGTAGGAAGTCCCAGGATACTGAAATATGTTTCGTGCAGGGACAAGATAAAAACCTTCCACACTGGCATTAGAAGTACATGACCTTAGAGCAAGTGACCCACACAGTCTCTGGGTTTATATGATTCTTTCTGGTTATTCTTTAAGAATTCTATCAATTAAGAGGCATGTCAGGATTCTCTAGAGGAATATAACTTATAGAATGCATATATATATATATATATATATATATATATATACATATCTCACATATATAGAATACATATATACACACCATACTGTATTTCTATCTATCTATCTATCTATCTATCTATCTACCTACCTAGGGAGGAGATTCATAAGAATGGTTTACAGGTTGTGGTCCAGCTAGTCCAACAATAGCTGTCTACCAGGGAAAGGTCCAAGATTCTAATAGTTGTTTGGTCCATGAGGCTGGATGTTTCAGATGGTCTTCAGTATATGCCAGAATCTTGAAGAAGTAGGCTCTAATGCCAGTGAAGGAATGAACTTGAGAGTGAAAGCAAGCAGGCAAAAAGTTTCCTTCATCCATGTTCTTTATATAGACTACCACCAGAAGGTGTGGCCCAGATTAAAGGTGGATCTTCCCACCTCAAAAGATCTGGATTTAAAATGATTCTTCCAACTTTAAATGCTTTAATTAACAATAAAAGTCCCTCACAGGTTTACCTAGCCACTTGTGTTTTAGCTAATTCCAGATATAGTCAGACTGATAACCAAGAATCATGCTATCATGAGGTGTGAGAGCTTCTGTAAGGAAAGCTCCCCAATACCCCAAACACTTGGAAACAGAGCTAAAGTCCTACTTGTTTCTTCCTACCAGGAGCCTCAGGCAGTGGCATAGCCAAAGTCCTGTCAGTGTGGTATTGTCCCTTTTTGTATGGAGATACTGACTGTCAGACAGGACCTGGGCAGAGGAGGCAGGAGGTGGCTGTGCTCTTGACTTGTTCCAAGCAGAATAATTTAGTCATTTACCTGAGGGCATGAGAGCATTAGCAGCACATGCTAGGCTTCTGGAGGAGCGGTGAAGCCCAGAGACAGGCGGCCAAACATTCATTTCCATCAGAGGTTTCCCTAAAGCACAGCATGGTTCTGTTTGCTCATGAGACTCACAAAGTGTTTATGGTTAAATGCACGATATTTCCCCCCAAATCAGCTTTGGATGTCAGACTACAAGGCAATGATAAATACTCCATTGAGGCAGGGAGACTCTTGGCCTTGGATCTAATAAGGGATGCTTATCTAACTCCATTGACAAATTAGCTATCAGAAAGAGCTATATTGCTAATTCTGCCTAAGAGGTTCACACTCACTCACACGTTCACTCACAAAGCTCTGGCTAACAGGCCATGTGTGTATATTGACCGTGTTCCATGGACAGTATCAATGCATTGGCAGAGCTAAGCAGCCCACTGATCCTTTAGTCAGACAGATTAGCCCTAGCTACTTCGCAGGAACTACATTGCCTCACACTTGGATCATGGTACCTGCTTGGCTGGTGTGTATGGAAGTGATCATCTATAGATTCAGTACCAAGAAGGGTGTCTGTCCTGCCTGTTGGTGCTGAACTAATGCTCTCTTGAACGGGTGATCATGTATTTTCAAATACCATGGGAATCTTCACACCATATGTCACTCCTTGGGGAGGTGGGTGGGTGATGATATCAAAGTGCCTGCTGGTACCAGCACCACTGCTCAGGACAGGGCCACTGCTGCAGAACATCTGCATGGACGTGGTGGGAGTTAGCTTCAGCACCTTGGGATGACAAACATATCATGAATGCAGAAAGATGTGTTGTACTCTCACATGCCTACCCCCTTTCTTTCCTTCAGCAGGGCCATTGTCCCTGGAAATAAGTCCTTAAGAGTTCTGAGTCATTCTGAGTTATAAAGATTACCAGGAACTCTCCCTGAGGTAGATCACTGCGTTCTTACTGTCCCGTGGGTACGGAGTACAGTATGAGAAATCACTCAGTAAGGGAGAATAGACATCTCTGTTGGAGCTGGCAGATGTCCTCAAGATGGCTGCTAGAAGTCAGTACAGAGTACAGCAGATGTTAAGGCCATCAGATACTGACAGAGGGGCTAACACTAAGACTCTTTCCTGTGTCCCTAAACCCAATCCTACACACATTTACAGAGTAGTCAGTAGGTGGGATTGGGGCATGCCTCTGGGTAGCCTCTACCCTAGCACACTTCATAAGAGTATTGATCCAAATCGAGCAGTGGTTCCCTATTTCTTCCACCTCTATGGAAAACTTACAGAAGTTTTTGAAAAGCTTAGAGCCCAAATTAAAGTCCCTGGATAACTCAACTTTTAAGGAGGGAATAGATACCTCTCACGAATAAAAACTTTTTTTCTTTACTTGCTACATGGCAGGGGGAAGGATCTCTGATTATGTATACGTATATGTATACGTATATGTATAATGTGTATATATATCAGCAAGCAGCTGTAGATGGTGTTGAAGGCTGTGGTGTCACTCCCCTCCTCCTCATCAGCTAGAGTGTGGTGAAGGAAGACTTTAGATGTGTACATGAGGAAGACAGATATAGCTGAAAATGCTCAATTTCATAATGTTAGGATCATTGTGGCTACACAGAGGGTAGTGTTTGCTGCAGCTATCTGGGCTTGAAGGAGAAAGCATGGGTTGTATCTTGTATTGAACTCTGCAGTTCACTCCAGAATGACCTTTAAGATTGTCATTTAGAAGACAATCTTGCTAACCACATTGGCATGCTAAACAAAGCCCATGAAGAGGACACATTGAATTGACGAAGCTTCATACTTCATTAAAGTTTGCCCAGGGAGAGAAGTCATGGTAATAAACTGATGTCATCCTTCATTGGAACATCAACAAATGTCTACTCAACTGCAACTGCGCATCTTTTCCTGACTTGACTCAAATAATTAAACAGTGAATATCCACTAGAAAAGTCTTTGTGTATGTGATTAAACAAGTTATTTTTAGAGGCAAATGAAAATGAGAATTTCACATGTGTCTCTGCCTATAGAACTTTTTACCTCCGTGTGTCCCGGGATGTTAACAGCTTCATTTTGGGCATGTAACTTTAGCAAAATTCCTTAGTCAGAGGCCAGGACATCTCTAAAAAGGAAGTAAATACACTAACAAACACTGTCTCTCTCCTGTCTATCTGTGAACCTCATAAATGACAAATAACCATGTCCATCACTTGTAGAATTACAATTCCATTCACCTCTCAATAGCCATGTGAAATAGGGAAGGAGAGAGAAATATGTGGAGCATGTATGTGCCTTGTGAGAAGTGACAGCCACATGCTGCCTCATGAGGATGATGGTTTTCATTTGTATGTGAGATACAGTTTAAAATGCAAGATGATGATAAATTGAGACCATGTCACTATTTGCGATAAAACCAAGGTGCAGCTAAGTGGCATGACAAATATGAAGTCACGTATTGATAAATGACTTCTGCTTAAAAGCAAATGAAATAATTTTCCTTATCTATTGTATTTCTACAATCCATTACAGAATAACAGGGTGTGGTGAAAACAGCTTAATCCACATGTTTCCATTGGGAAGAATTACCTTCCTAAATATGTTGTCAAAATGTCATTGCAGATACTAGATGTTGGTAGGATCCAGTGGTGATTGAAACAGTATAACGTTTGGTCTTCAGGATACTAAGCAGGTGAACACATAGGGGGAGGAGGCTCATTCATACTTTCCATTTCAATCCCGGGAGCCTAAAGATGAAAACATGTGTAGCAAGCACAATTATGACAGAATGACATTATCACATGCCTGGGAAGTGGTGGCTCATTCCATAAATGGCTCTAGATATCCATGAATGAAATATTACCATTATAGTTCCCATTTCACACAAGAGGACAAAATGCACATTTTAGGAAGATAGACATGTAAGTAGTATATGAACTTGGAAGCGAGATACTGGAGAATATCTCACTTAAGCAGAGAGAGGGGTTTTTAAGGTAGAAAATGTGATCAAAATGAATAAGAAAAGAAAACTACAAGCCATGGGGAAACTAGTAGATTAAATTGAGTATTCTCAAGCAGAAGTTTACCTATACAGATCTAAAATACATGCAGTTGATAAACAATTGGTATTCAGAATATATTTTTCAAAGCACAAAACTCCTTCAAAACTATAAGCCAAAGACCAGAAACTCCAGAAGCCAAGAAAATATATGAATAAACAAGTCACAGGGAAAGAGCATGGGTGGACATAAACCAGGAGGGAGATACACTCACCAGTCTTCAGGGAAGTGAGCATGGGTGGACATAAACCAGGAGACACACTCACCAGTCTTCAGGGAAGTTCAGAAGAAATGGGGGCATGTCAGTTCTGCATTCTCAGATTGGCAAAAATATGAAATCCTGATGATTCCAGGCTGGCCGGGATATGGAGCTTCTCAGTTGTTGCATCCACCCAGTACAAATCAGGACAACCACCTTAGAAAATATTTTCACATTTTCTAACAAAGTTGAATGTGTATGAAATCTAGAGTTTGGCAATTGCATTAGAAAGTGTTCTTGTTTGCTTTCTGTTGCTGTGATAAAGCATGCTGACCAAATGCAGCTTGTGTCCCTGGTCACAGTCCAGGGATAGATGCCAAGGCAGGAACTGAAGCAGAAGCCGCACAGAAGGCTACTCTTTGCTGCCTCGCTCCTCAAGGCTTGCTCAGATTTCCTTTATATGCAACCCAGTACTTCAGTGGGCTCTCCCACATCAGCCATTAACCTCTTGCCTACAGGCCCCTCTGATGGAAGCATTTTCTCGGTTACGGTCCCCTCCTCTAAGATGACCCTAACTTGTATCAAGTTAACAAAAAAACTAAGCATCACAGTAAATATGAACCAGTAGAAGTCTTATGCATTTGCATACAAAGATAGACAATAACATTTATAATTTTTTTATTTGTTCTGTGATATAGATGGTAGACTTGGTATACTCATCCATCACAAATGTCTTGGGGGTGTGTGTAGAACAGGCCTAGCTAGAGAGCTGGTATGTTCCTAAGTGGATAAGAGCAGGAAGAAATTTAAGTTTCAGCAGCAAACAGACAGGATGACATGTGTGCATATATGGGAGTTAGGAGCAGGCACAGTGGGAGATGGTTGTAGATGTAGAAGCAGAGGCAGTAGGGGCAGAGGGAAGGAGCTGAGGACAAATGAGAGACAGGTTTCCAAAAGCACACGCTGCAGCTTCAGTAGCAAAAAGACAGTATTTATAAAAGAAGAAAACCCACAGAGTTTACAGAGTGGGGAACACAAGTGCCTATCACACCACATGTGTAGGGCAGTATGGTAGAGAGTGGAGGCTGAGAGAGAGGGAGGGAGGAAGAAAGAAAGGAAGGAAGGAAGGAGGGAGGGAAAGAGGAAGAAGGAAGGAAGGCAGAAGAAGAAGGGAGGAGGAAGAAAGGAAGAAGGAAGGAAAGGGAAGAAG
>JADRCH010000131.1:4635024-4686801 GCA_019843965.1 Rhynchomys soricoides | reverse complement strand
GAAGGAAGGAAAGGGAAGAAGGGAGGAAGGAGGAAGGAAGGGAGGAAAGAAGGAGGAAGGAAGGAGGGAAGGAAGGAAGGAAGATTTGTTTTTAGGCAGCACAGATCTGGGGACACTGTCTCTCTGGCAGAGTTCTCTCTTGTTCCCAGCATTGGCTGTGCCACAGAGATAGGAAGCCATCTTGACTGCTGAGTCTGTGGATTTGTGGTGAAAGTCCTGGCATTGTTCTGTGTCCGGGAATTCACAGCAGGCCTCATGTCTGATCTTGGGAGTGTAGGCTGGGAGAACTGGTTAGTGAGGAGAACTCTATAAAGAAGCTGTGACTGCAGAGGGTGGTTGACTGATTAGCACTTCTGTGAAGAGCAGAGGTTGGAATGTTACAGGGCCAGAGGCTGACACCCCCCCCCCCCCCCCCCCCCCGTAGCTTTAGCCTCCTGAATGGCTGTTCTTGCCCAGGAGTGTCAGCCCTGTCATCCTGTGACTAATAGATAAAGCCTCTTTGAAGTATATTACCTTAGTGGACCACTAACTTTTGCCAGCCCCAAAGCTAAGAATGTCATCAAGTAGCATCAGAGGCTGAAAGAAAAGCTTCTTCATATTCTGTAAGTCTTTCTGATATTCTCACCAGAGTATTTTAAATTTGCCTTCATTTATTACTTGCTTTGTTCTGCAAAAACTATAAAATTTGATAAAACAGCTTTCAAAAGAATTAGAACATTGTATTTAGGGAGATCTAAGTTTAAGTAAGTTCCCGGGCCATGCCTACTCCTACACGCTACATAATGCAGTGTGTCTTTTATTCCTTCGAGATAAGACCTGCTTCTTTCCATGACCTCAGCTACAGGTGGAAGACAGAGTCAGATACCCCGGGAGTTCCTCATGATGGGAGAGCAAAGAAAGGCATTAGAGGAGTGTAGGTCAGTTCTTCCCGGGGTGTATCTCAGGGAAGCTCGCCTTCAGAGCTCTAGAGAGGGGAGGGAGCCAGCTATTAGCTGTGGGAGCTGAGTTTTAGACAGCCAGAGCAAGACAGGAGCAGACATCTCACAAATGATAGGGTACATATGCTGATAGATACACAAGAAGAGGCTTGATATCCTCAACCATCAGGAAGATGAAAATCAAAACAACTCATTCCTACCAGAACGGATATCATTAGGAACACATTTCCGGTGCCAGTGAGGATGCTGGGAAAAGAGAACCCGTCCACACTGCTGGTGGGAATATAAGCAGCGCTGCTCTTGTGAAAAGCAACACGGAAGTTCCTCTGAGGCTCAAAGCAGAGCTACCATATGCTCCAGGTCTATCCAACCTGGAAATATATCTAAAGGATCGGAGGCAGCGCACCGCACAGACATCTGCCCGTTGATGTCCACTGCAGCACTGTTCGGATCCCCACTTGTAATACCCATGTTGTGAATCGGTCAAGGCATTGTGGGAAACGTAAAAGAAATGCACAGGAAAATAATGGCTGCTGACAGAGAGAGACAGGGCTTTACACTGTAGTGGTTTCTCCAGAAGAGGGCGTCAGATGCTCTGTAGCTGGAGTTACAGGAGGTAGTTGTAGGTTGGCTGATGCGGGTGCTGGAATTTGAACTCGGGTCCTCTGTAAGAGTACTACAGATTCTTAACTGTTATGCTCATTAACAGCGCTGATAATGACGTTTATTTATGAATATACCACAGCCTAGTTTACGGCACTTGGCACACTCCTTAGCATTCTGCTGTTTTATGTAGGCCAGGAAGGTAATTGGTGTTTAATATCTGAAAAGCAAACAGATGTCTTAGATAGTGAAGGATGGCACTGCTGCTCTTGGTTTGCAGCCTCGCTCTCCTGTGTCTGCATTTTATTCTTTGACTCATCCTTCTGGTTCTAATCATTGCAAATCAGAAAGCTTAGAGATCCCGCAAGGAATAAATAAAATGCTGTCTCCCACGGTTAAGTGCCTTGGAGACAATAAAAACATTTTGTAAATGAAAGGTTTGGCCTTACAGCCCGAGTCGCTTATTGCATTTGTACTGATAACAGAAGAAGGATCGCCACCATTTGTCTTTGTTTTCCAGGCCCTGCAAGATAGCAAGCGTGAGGAGAGGCAGTTCTCTGCCACCTTCAGGCTGGGCATTGGTGTGAGGAGACCCTGGCCAGATAGAATTCTGATGGAGTCTATGCTAACTGAAGAGCTTTACACCCCAGTGGAAACTGCCCTTCCCCCTGACCTCTGTGTGACTTGTCTGTTGGATAGACTGAACAGTTATTTTGAGACAGGAGTGTCTTAGACTCTGCCAGGGTGGCAGGATGAAACAGAACAAACCTTTTGAGGTCTGTTCAAGTTCTACGTCATGGCTGGTTCATCTGCTAGAATGTGACAAGGGACTTACTTTTGATTTCTCTATCCTCCAATTCTTCACTTGCAGATTGAGGACAATACCTGCCTGACTATTGCATGGCTAGCTGAGGGGTCTTGTGCCTCTCCATGAGTGATACCTGCCATCCATGCGTTTCTGGGTGCCACTCAATAAATCAGAATGAAAGTGAGGCCAGGTCAGGGATGTAAGAGGATGCATGGCCTTCTGGGTGCTGGCGCTAGCTGCGAGCTTTGTACTCAGAAGTACGTCCGCGTTCCTGTTGGGGAGCACAGTGTGTGTACACGCCTTCGTTGTTACTTCGTTTCCTGTTTTATCAGAATGGCAGTAATGGTGCTATGCTTTCGTTTTGGGCCTTGCGGTTTTTCTACACGGCCTTCTGATTATGTAAACTGGAAATGACCCACTAGCTACTTGTGCCTTGGGGTACAGAAAGAAAGACGGGTACAGGGTTCCCAAGGGGTCAGTAAGGGCACATGACTGATCCTGCAGAGTTTTCTAACTGCCTGGGACAATCTGTGGCGCAGTTAGCATTCCGGAAATACGGGGCCAAGTTTTCAAGAGACATCTCTTAAAATATACTAACTTCGCAGCTGCCGTTTACGTGTTTGAGTTTAGAGTCTTCTGCCCGTCAGAGTTTAATGCAAGACGTCTGTGTCTTTAAGAGACTTCCTGTTTCTTTTCAGGAGAGAAGATAAGAAAATGAGAATAGAAAGTTGGAAAGATATTTCTGTGGGTGTATGCAGAGGGAAATGTACGCCGAGTCAGAGTCCCTTCTTATGAACTCTTTCCCCCTACAGCTTATAGAAAGTTTATTATTTGACCAATAGCTGTTTGAGGTCTTAGTGTAGCAATGCAAATGAAATCCAATAAAAGAAGCTTCTCCTAGATATCTGATCACCTAACAAGGGGAACACCCTGTCTCCTTGGAGAGCAGCTACCGTTCGTTCATCTTTCAGATTTGGTGTCTGCCCGTTTGCCTGTGACCTTCACTATGGGGTCAGCTGGTGCCATGGATAAGAGCATTGATGTTTTGTTGTTGTTGTTGTTGTAGGACCAACTTAGTATCTGTCGCCCATTAGCTGAGTCACCTATATGTGAGGTTTAAGTCTCTGGTTCTCAGTTCTGTCTTTGTGAACTGTGAGCTGCAGACTGACAGTGGACTCCTCACAAGATCCCTTTATCAAACAGGGCGGTGGCACCTGTCCATCACAAGTACCCAGCAGATTCAGCTATTGTTGTGCTGTGTTTATAACGGACATGCTGGCATGTTATTATTTATAGTAGGGCTGCAATGTGAAAGGCGAAGTGGGCCTGAGAACTTGGGTGCAGAGGCCCAGAAAGGATGTGCTGTAAGACCTGGTGCGTTTCCTTATTTGTTTGTCTTTGCACCCAGCTGAATCATGCCCTTGGGCGACAGACTGGGGATAACATAAAAGAGAAGCTGCCTCATTAATCCTAAACATTCCTACTATGACACCAATTAACCCCCCCTCCCCCTCCCCAGTCTCCATTCCTGCTGATGTTAAGTAAGGGATCTCGAAGGAATGTGTATGCTCAGTTCATTTGGCCATTTCAACAAATCCTTTCAGAGAAGTGGATGATAGCACTGTCCTGCATCCCGGCCAGCAGGCTAGGGGGAGAGGAAGAAACATAAAATAAGACAGAGCCTCAATCCTGATCCTGTGGACCTGTGGGGATGTGGTCTTGGTGTGGTGTGAATTGACCTCAGAATGGGGAGACCACTGAGGGGAGGGAAGGGCTGCTGCTGCCTGCTGGGTGTCTGCAGAGACTGTGTCCACAATAAACAAGGTACAGGATGCTCCTTAAAGATGAGCAGACTGAAGGAACTCAGCTCTGTCTAACAGAGTTAGAGACGTTTTAGGGCTGGAAGGCTGTTCACTGAATTGATCCAGCATGCAATCCAGACCTGTAGATATTTATAGGACAGCAGCCACCCGTGGGTGCTGCTACCCTTCCTATTTTCTCCTCAGTAGGTGGCATGTCCTTGCCCTTTTGATAGTTGTAAGGTGACACAGTATTTATTTTGGTTAGACTGTTTGGATACTCATGTTCGGAATGTTTTTCCCTGCACACCTCCTGCTGTGTTTTCTGTGGTTTTTTTTTTTTTTGATTCTGGATACTGTGTGCTGGTATCTCATATCTGTCGGCTTTCTCCAATGGTTTGTGTTTTTAAAACCCAAGTCCCCCCCCCCTCTTATTTAGATCATAGGATTTTTAAATGAACAATCGTTGGAGTCACTGTGGGTCCTTGATGTGCTTTAGCATGCATAGGCTTGAATTAGAGCTATGGCAAATTCTAACCCTGTAAGTAGAGCTAAATAATAACTGAAATAGTAGCAGTTAGCGGGCTAAAATACGTTAGCACTAGGTAGCGCCCACAATTAGAGGTATTAATAGGTGGCCTGCAGCGATGTTAGCTGTTAGCCAGGTTGCTAGTGCTATAGGTTGAATAAATAGGATTATTATTTCGATAATAATTAATATAGGAATTAGTGAGAGTCCAAGGACAACTTTGGAGTCAGTCTCTTCTTTCCCCCTTGACGTAGGATCTGGAGATTGCATCCAGTTGTGCTTGCACTGAGCCTTCTCCCCAGCCCTACACAGAGTGTGGATAATTGACTTCATTCACTTCAAGCTTCACCCTTTATGTGCTAGGTCATTAACTTTTATGTGGCGAAAAATATAAATCCAAGTATGAGTACATCAAGTTTTCCATCAACGATTTATTTTTAAACATTTATTATATATTTCTCTTGTAAAATAATGGACAGATTGATGTGCTCTTTCCTGTATCTCTTGGGACTGTCTGTGTTCTGCACTGGCATTGCCTTTGTTCATAGCTCTGTAGGCTGTTTTAATTTCTGGAAGGTGAGGTAGCTCTGTTTGATCTAATTTTTGCATGTTAAATCTTTAGCCACATGGGTGGCTTCTTTTTCTGTATATATTTTAATGTTAGTTTGAGAAATCCTTCCTACAACTTCTGGAATGTTGATGGGGATAATATTGAATTGATGGGTTATTTGGGGCCCAATTAACAATGCTACATAACCCACAAAATAAAATGAGATTACAATGGCAAGAAAATGAAATATGAAATAATAATCAAAGCCACTAAGTACCTGCCATGGCAGGTTCCAGAAGCTCCACACATATGCTGACATCTTCTGCTTCATCATGATCAGCACATAAAAACACTAAACTATTATGGCTGTCATATATATATATATATATATATATATATATATATATATATATGCAAAAGACATATAGGATAAAAAGAAGGAAGGCAAATAGGTAAATAAAAACAAATTTAAAAATAATAAATGAGATAAAGTTAAGAAATGGGGAGAAAAGGAAAAAAGCCCCGACAAGACATCACAGCACAAGAAACCTCCAAACAGGCAGTTGAGTTTGTTTTCAACTGACCACGCAGCCGACCTGTAAGAGTAGTATGCTTCCCCAGTGAAACTCACTTGGAGAAAACAAAAATTTCATTTTCAAGTAGTTATCAATTGGAGATAGATCTGGGTTATGGATGGGGCATGTGTCTTCTTCTTTCAGCTCTAGGATCCCAACTGTTACAGACTGGAGCAGGCCCAGGCCTTGCTGCCTTAGCCTCTGAGTTCACATGTGCATGGATTCTGCTGATTTAGAGCACTGCTTCCTGGGTGCCCTCCATCTTCTCTGGTTCTTACATCTCTCTTTCTCCTGCTCTATCCCTGATGGGAGGGATTTGATGAACATATTCTGTTTAGGGCTGAGTGTTCCAAGGTCTCTCAATCTCTGCATAATGCCTGGCTGTCTCTGTGTTTGCTCTCATCTGCTGCCAGAGAAAACTGTTATGATGGTCGACCAAGGCACTAATCTGTAAGTATGGTAGAATATTATTAGAAGTTATTTTATTACTACATTTTTCTTTACTTTTTTTTTTTTTTTTAAGATTAGTGTCATTTGGTTTTACCCTAGGATCTTGGGCTATCTAGTCTCAGGTTCTTGGTCACCCAAGCAGTGTCAGGTATGGGTTCCATCTCATGGACTGGGCCTTAAGGCAAATCAGCTATTGGTTGGTTACATCAAGTTTTGTACCACCATTGCCCTAGCATATACTGCAAGTAGTAACCACCATTTCGGATCAAAGCGTATGTAATTGGGTTCCTGCTTTGGTAGCATGCAGAGTACCTTCCTGCACCCAAGACACTAGAATGTAGGTGTGAAGCCTCTGTGTAGACACCAGTCTGACTTCTCCATGTTCAATGAGTTGTAGATGTTGTCTTCAGCAATGAGGCCTTGTTGTCACTTTGTAGAGTACAACCCATAGTCTTGGCAACTGCCTGGGTTATTGGAGGATTCCCATGAAACTCCTTTGGCCAGTGTCCCATTTAGGTGTAAACCATTCTCGGTACTGGAAGCTTCATTTGATGACAAGAGATGTCTGGTTTGGGCTCTGTCTCCCCCATTATTTGGTGATTTTATTTAGATCATCTTCATATATGTATATATTTTAGGAAGCCTCTGTTTTATTAAACCTCTATAGTAGCCCTCAAATGTCCCTTAATTTACTGTTTCTTTTGGGACTTCATCCCTTGTACCCTGTTCTTTCCTCTCTTGCTTGATCCTCCTGCTCCAGTCCTTCACTGTTATGATGGCCGACCAAGGCACTAATCTATGAGTGCCTTGACTATCCTATCCTATGAGTTATGACTATCCATCCATAACTATCTATTCTATTTCCCTTTCCTAGGGAGATCTCTCTGCCATCCCTAAGTTCCCTAAGCTGTACTTAACCACAGTGGTTCTACAGATTATAGCTTGATTATCACTGACTTTTAGCTAACATCCACAAAGAAGTGAATACACACTATATTTGTCTTTCAGGGTCTGGATACCTCACTTGGAATGAGTTTTTTCTAGTTCAATTTATTTGTATGCAAATTTAATAATTTCATTTTTTAAAGGCTGAGTCATAGTCCATTGTGTAAATGTATACATTTTCTTTATCCATTAATCTGTTGAGGGACATCTAGGTTGTTTCCAATTTCTGGTTAATTTGAGTAGAGCAGCTGTGAATACGGTTGAGCAAGTGTTTCTGTGGCTGGATGAAGCATCTTTTGAGTCCATTATCAAGAGTAGTATAGCTGGATTTTGAGGTAGATTGATTTCCATCTTCTTGAGAAATGACTACACTGATTTCCATCATGGCTGTACAAATTTGCACATCCCCCAGTGATTAATGAGTGTTCTTCTTATTCCACATCCTCACCAGCATGGGCTGTCACTTGTTTTCTCTTAGCTATTCAAATGGCTGTAAGGTGAAATCTCAAAGTAGTTTTGATTTGCATTTCCTTGATGACTAAGGATGTTGAACATTTCTTTAAGTGTTAGATCTGTACCCCATATATTAAGTTTCTTGATTTTTTTTGAGTTCTTTGTATTTTTGGATATGAGCCTTCTGTTGGATGTGTAGTTGGTAAAAATCTTTTCCCATTCTGTAGGCTGCCAATCTGTATGCTGCTTCCTTGTGTGAATCATGGTGTTCTTTGCCATGCAGACTCTTTTTAGTTTCATAAGATCCCCTTTATTAATTGTTGATTGTAGAGCCTTTGCTGATGTGTTCTGTTCAGGAAGCCATTTCCTGTGCCAGTGAGTTCAAGGCTATTCCCATTTTCTCTTCTGTCTGATTCAGTGTATCTGGTTTTATGTTGAGGTCTTTGATCCATTTGGAATGGGGTTTTGTGCAAGGTGATAAGTATGGATCTATTTGGATTCTTCTACATGCAGCCATCCAGTTTGACCAGCACCATTCATTGAAGATGCTTTCTTTTTCCCAGTGTATATTTCTGGCTTCTTTATAACAAATAAGGTATTCATGGGTATATGGATTTATGTCTTGGTCTTAAGTTTGATTCCATTGATCTATGTGTTTATTTTTCTGCCAATACCATGCTGTTTGTATTACTTAACTTTGTAGTACCATTTGAGGTTGGGGACAGTGATATCTCTAGCAGTTCTTTTATTAGTCAAGGTTGATTTCAATATTCTGGGGTTTTTGTGTATCCACATGAAGCTGAAAATTTTCCTTTCAGGTTCTGTGAAGAACGGTGTTAGAACTTTTATGGGGACTGAATCTGTAGATTTCATTTGTTAGGATGGCCATTTTTATTATTTTAATCTTACTGATCCAGGAAAATGAGAGATCTTTCCATCTGATAGTTTCTTCAGTTTATTTCTTCAATGTCTTAAAGTTTTTACCATACGAGTTTGTTACTTGATTTGTTAGAGTTACATTATTTTATGGAGTTTTGTATTATTTGAGGCTATTGTGAAGGGTGTTGTTTCCCAGATTTCTCTCTCAATCATTTTTCATTTGTATATAGGAAGCTACTGATTTTTGTGAGTTAATTTTGTACTCACTTACTTTGCCAAAGATATTTATTAATTATCAGAGTTTCTCAGAATAATTTTTAGGATCACTTTTATATACTATTATGTCATCTGCAAATAATGTTACTGTGACTTCTTCCTTTCCAATTTGTATTCCCTTGATCTCCTTTCGTTGCCTTGTTGCTCTGGCTGGAACTTCAGGTACTGAATAGGTAGGGAGAGAGAAGGCAGCTTCGTCTTGTTCCTCATTTCAGTGGGATAGCTTTGTGTTTCTCTCCATTTAAGTATATGTTGTCTGTTAGCTTCCTGTAAATTGTCTTTATTATGTTTAGGTAGGCCCCTTTGATCCTCAATCTCTCCAGGACTTTTATCATGAAGGGATGTTGGATTTTATCAACATCCTTTTCTGTGTCTAAAGAGGTGATTGTGTAGGTTTTTTTTTTTTCCATTTTGTTTATATGGTGAATTACATTTATTGACTTACAAATGTTGAACCCTCTTTGCATCTCTGGGATGAATTTGGCTTGACAATGGTAGATGATCTTTTTGATGTGTTCTTAGATTTGTTTACAAGTATTTTATTGAATATTTTTTCATCAATGGTCATAAGAGAAGTTGGTCTGTAATTGTCTTTCTTTGTTTTGTATTTATATACTTTAGATATCAGAGTAACTAGGGCTATATTCCCTCTCTGGAATAATTTAAACAAAATTGGCATTGACTCTTCTTTGAAAGTCTGGTAGATAGTTTCTGTGCTGAAACTATCTGGCCCTAGGCTTTTTTTGATTGGGAGACTTTTAATGACTGCTTCTATTTTACTAGAGGTTTAAATTGTTTATCTGATCTTGATTTAACTTTGCTAAGTGGTACCTATGGAGAAAATTATCCATTTCTTTTAGATTTTCCAATTTGGTGTGGTAAAGTGTTTTTGAGAGAGAAAAAGTTGTTTACTGTTTTGATTTATTGAAAATTAAAATATTCCATCAAATTACCTGAGAATTCAGGTAGCAGAGATATATAACATGTGCATTTCTTCACTAGGTCTCAAGTTAGTTTTATAAGGCTGTAAAATGATATACGTGTATGTGTGTGCATGTGTGTGTGCTAAGCCATTTAAGCCACTCCCACTTTCAGTACCTAATAAGACAAGTATAGAAATAAGCTTTGTGGCACTGAGGTAACATTAGGATCTTACCCCAACCTGACAGCATAGGTGTTTGAATGTGAACATTATGAGAGGTCTCAAATCAATCAGTCCCATTTGAATTATGGATTCAAAGTACCATATTAGACACGTTCCCAAAGGAATACCTTCACTGAGTCCATATATGGTGTATGTATAAGTGTGTGTGTGTGTGTGTGTGTGTGTGTGTGTGTATGTAAGGAGATAGTGGAAGTAAGGTGAAGGCTGACTGAGCCACACTGATAACTATTAGTCTTATGCAATTGTTGGCAAGACAGAACATACATGGTGTTCGTAGTCAGTTTCTTCACTGGGGTATCTGCCTGCATTCGAGTCTCATCCACAAACATAAAAACCCATAAACAGCCTTAGCTTCTTGCTCCACAGTCCAAACGCCTTGGCTGCCCCGTGTGCATTCTGATGGGTGGGTCTGTTCTGTCCAGCTGAGCTTTCAAGCAATAGGGCCTTGTGCACAATTCCCACCACACACCCTTACAGTTCTGCATTTGTCAGCTGCAGGTTGATATACTGACATGGAAGAGTGCTAGGGCTGTTGGTTAGAGAGGGCCCTGCTCCTACACTCACACTGTTTCTTCGTGGAGACTCAGAATTGGTTTGCTTTTGTATTTTTGTTTCATCATGGAGTACACGTTTTTGTAGTATGCCCTTACGATTTTCTGGATTTTGTTGGTTTATGTTATTATGTCCATCTTTGCAGACCCTAGATTTCCTAACACACACACACACACACACACACACACACACACACACACACTCTTGCCTCTCTAGTCTGTTTTTTGTCTCATTGTTAGCTTTTAGGTTTTAAAATATAATCAGTTAGTTGATCTAGAAGCCTTTTTTCTTACTTGTAAGTAAACAGTCTTTGCTTGGGAATACTTTCACCCTCTTTCTTTTTTCTGTATCATTGAATCTGCCTTTGTAGTTCAGGCTGTCCCTCCACCCCCCACCACTCCACTCAGCTTATTTTCATTAAATGATCACGTCAGAGCTTTCCCCTTTCATCTTCGTGTTTAAAATGCTGCAACTGCTCTTTGGGTCAGGCTCTTGGTACTCTTGCCAGGAATTCGTCTCCCAACTCAAGGTCAGAAGACATTTTCCAGTGTCTCTTTTTAGAATCTTCATGGATGAATCACTTTGGTTTAGCTCTATGAACCTTTTGAGTGAACTGTGGGATATGATGTGTGGTGAGGGTCTGAGATCTTTCTTTGCCACCATTTTGCATGTTTATATATAATTACCCCAGCCCCCAATGTTGAGAGGATTGTTTTTGATCTCCTTTAATTATCTTGGCACTTTTGTCAGAATTAAACCGATTGTTATGTAAGAGTTTATTTCTGGACTCTTAATTCTATTTTACTGATTTATATGCCTATCCTGTGCCAATGCCACTATCTTGATTAATGTAGCTTTATAGTGAACTCTGAAATCAGAAGGTGTAAGTCCTCTGACTTTATTCTGGGTCAAAATTGCTTTTTACGATTCCTTTGTATTTTTATATGAACTTCAGTACTAGTTTGTACCTTCCTGCAATAAATAGATGCTGGCATTTCAATACGATTGAGTTAATTTACAGATCAATTTGGGGACAACACAGTTCTGACAATATTGAATATTTCAACTTTGAACATGGAATGTCTTCATTTATTTATGCTATTTTAATTTCTCTCAGGAATTTAAAAATGGCTTCAGAATAATATTTTGCTCGCTTTTTTATGTTTGGATTTTTTGGTAAATGTAGGTTTTTATTTTTCAAATTTCATTTTCAAGTCATTTGTTATTACTAAAACATGTAATTGACTTTGTGTGCTGATTGTGGGCTCCATGATTTTTATAGACTTATTTACACACAACATTTGAAATCATGGCATAGTTTTACTTTGTTTCCAACCTAGACTTTTCTATTTCCCTTTTTCGACTGTCTCCTATTTCGTACTTCTCTTCTTCCTTAGTTTTGTGCTTGGCTTAATGCATTGGTTGGTACCGTTCACTTCAATATGGAGCAGACACTTCTGATCTTCCCAAGCGGAGGGAAGAAGCCATTTACTGTTTGGGTGTGTTGTTATTGGGTTTATAGATGTCCTTGGTCAGGTTGAGGACACTCCTTTCTGTCTCTTTTTGCTGTTGTTATGTAATGCAGGTTTGTTTGAAACTTGCCACATAGACCAGGCTACTTCAAATTTGAATGGATCCTTCTGCCGCTGTCTTCCAAGTGCTGGGATTACAGCTGTGTGATTATACCATATCATTTTCTATTTTCATTCAGTAATTTATTATTTTATTTAAATCCTGAATGAATTTAGAATTTTGCCAAATACCTTTTCTAAATGTATCAAATTGACTTTTCTTTAGGATATAATTATATCAATATAATCTACTAAAGGATTTGACTCTTGAATATTAAACCAACCTTGCATTTGGGGGGAAGTACAGCTTGATCAAATGGGTTGGTAGCCCATTGCTCAGGTGATGTCATGGTTTCAGGACTTCAGCCACAGAGCTCTACGTAGCTCAGAGCAGCTCTTAGAGGTCTAGGTAGCTTAGAGCAACAGTCCTTTTCCTTCACAGTTTGAAGGTCAGGGGTCCAAAATCAACAAAATGTCAGCAAGGCTGTGCTTGCATCCACAGCTCTCAGGATGCCTTGATCTGCCATTTCAGTTTCTGGCAGCTCCCAGCAGCCCTTGGCCTCTTTGCATATCTACCACTCCAATCTCTGCCTATGTTTTCATATACATTTTCTTACTCAGGTCCAAATTTTCCTCTACTTATAAGGACATCAGTTTTGAATCACAACCTGCAAGAAAACAAAGTATGGTCTTCCTGTACAAGTTTCTTCCAGCTGCTATGACAAATAGCTCTCTGGCTAAGGAGTTTGGCACAGCTGAAATTCATTCTGTCACATTTCTGAGGATCAGAAATTCACGATCACAGTGCTGCAGGATTGGCTTCTTGTGAGGCTGCTATGGAGAGAGAGCTCCAGGCTGCTCTTCCATTCTGGATAGTTGCTAGCACTCTTTGGCATTCCTTGGGATGTAGAAGCATACCTCAATCTCTGTTTTCATCTTCGGTGTGTAATATATGTTTGTGTCTGCATCCAAAGTTTCTCTTTTCATAAAGACTTGGTAGTGTTGGATTAGGTTCCACCCTATTCCAATATACTTTCACTGTAACTTGATCACCTACAAAGACTCTGTTTCTTTTTCTCCCCATCCCTTCTTTCTTCTCTCCCTCTTCTCTTTCATTCTTACCCCTCTCCTTTCTTTCTTCATTTTTTTTAATGTTTTATTTTTTGATACTTTATTTACATTTCAAATGTTTCCCCCTTTCCAGGTCTCCCCTTTGGAACCTCCCTATGCCCTCTCCTCTCCCCCTGCCTTTATGGGGGTATCCCCCCACCCCCCACCCCCTACCCACTCCATCTGCCCTCACTGGCATTTCCCTACACTGGGGCATCTAACACCCTCAGGCCCAAGGGCCTCTCCTCCCCCTGATGGCCAACAAGGCCCTCCTCTGCCTTGTCTTTCTATGTGGAAAGGAATAGGAGGGCCTATTCCTTTCTTGTATTGAGGATTGAACTCAGGGCCGTGAGTAGGTCAAGGAAGCTCTTTACCAATAAACTAGATTCCTGGTACCAAAATCCCTATTTCTAAAGAAGGTTTTGAGAATTGGGAATTAAACATATTTTGTTTTGTTATATACCTTGCTTTGTTTTGGCAACAATACCTGTAATGAACAAATGAACAACTCAAGGTTTCCATTTGTGATTTATCGTGGTGGATAGGCATAGCTGAGCAACTGAGTTCATTGGCATGGTACAGAGGTGAAGGTTGGCCAGATAGCAGAGAATAAAGCCAGAACCAGAGTCCAGATAGAAGTGGGTATGGGATCCCCTGGGGCTGATGTTGCAGAAACTTTGAGATACCATATGGGTTTTGGGAATCCACCCAGGTCCTTGGGGAGCCAGTGTGCTCTTAACCACATCTGGCCAGCCACAGTCAGATTGCTCTTGATCATACTATTATTTCCACTGACCTTTTACAGATATGGTGCCAGTGCTTGATTTGACAGCAATGTTAGCCATTGTTATTTGATGAGTTTGCCTGAGAACCTAGATTTATAACAATGATGACTACCTCGTGGTGCTCATATTTGAACATCACTCAATTAGATGCTAGTCTCTGTGTGTAGCATTCCTGGCCTTTGGTTGGTTTCTGTGCTTCCATGCTACTCCTTAAAATCCTTTTTACTGGCCAGTGCCATCATGTTAGTTGTGGGTTCTCCCCAACTTTAGAGTAGTTTTTACTTGTCTGAATCTGTCGGGCAATGTTTTAGCATTCCGAGCAGGTTTTCTAGAAGCTCTTCCAGTGGCTGCAAACTCAGACTCTTGAGCCCTGAGCTTCTGGAGAGGAGCAGGAAGTACTGCAGATTTGAAGGGGTGATTACTGGAGGTCAGTTAAGACTAGCACAGGTGACAGATGGAGTTCAGATGGTGCTAAGTCTTAGTTTCTGCTGGTTGTTTGTTTGAAACCGAGTCTCACTCCAGCTCAGGCTGATCTAGAAATCATCAGGTCACTCAGGCTAGCTTTGAACTCACCAAACTCTTCTTGCCTTAGTCTCTTAAGGGCTGGTATTGTATGTGAGAGCAGCTTTGCCAGGCCCCTAAGTCCTACTAGTCATAGGAAAGAATCTGCTGGTGATCTAAAGTGAACCATTCTGATGTCAGAGACTGCTACTGTCATTCAAGTGCTCCCAATTGTCAATGTAATCCCCACTTCAGTTTGCCCCATTATCACTTTGGATTGCCTGTTCTGCTCTTTGTCGGGTCTTGTGTCTCCACTACCACCTGCTAAAATCCTGCAGATGCTGCCATTAGTGGATATGACTGATGGCTATCTAGCATGCTCTTCATGAGTTCCCACAGAGTAGAGTGCACTCACTTGTTGGAATGATATGGAAGTCTCTAGGGATCTGCTTCTAACCTTCCTATCCAGTTGAACATCTGAACTTCCCTGTTTCTACTTGCTGCACATCGTTAGAACTGTCTCCTGTCACAAGCTTCCCTGGCTTTGCTTCTTACCCAGCTCATTTGCCTCTAACATGCTGATCATCCCCGGGGTCCACAGTCACTGTTCCTGTCCTCTGGTATAAGGTGCCACTTCCTTCTGTGCTTACAGATCATCTCATTTTTCTAGTGTCCCTGTGTGGCCTACCTACTGATGGCAATCAGCAAGACTAATGCTTCTATTCCATCATAAGCTTCCTTGGAGGAAAGGCCTCAACTTGGCTTTTTCCTGAACACTTTGCTTGATGCTTGTAATTAGTCAGTGCCTCAGAACGTTAGTCAGAATTTTGTGCTATCAGCTAAGGAAGCTATCATGAAGCAGTCATGACTTTTGAGAATCATATATCCATACTAAAATAGTCCAAACCTTTATGTGTAGAAAAACATATTGCTACAGTATTTTCAGAAAAACAAACAAAACAAAACAATTAATCAGGTATGGAGGGATGGCTCAGTGGTTAAGAGTGAGTATTGTTCGCCCTGAGGACCTGAGTTTATTTCTAAGCACCCCTATTGGGTGTCTCACAACTGTCATAGCTCAAGCTCCAGGTGATCTGACATACTCTTCTGGACTCCTCTGTCACTATATTCATGTGTACAGACCCTCACTCGTGCATGCAAATAATTTAAATTAAAACATTTTAACAGACACAGTGCTGATTAGTGACTCATTCGCTAGAATTATGCTTGATTTCCTTTACTACAATGTGAAGCTTAGTCACACAGCTGCTCTCAGATTGGGCCATGAAGAGAAGTGTGTATAAGCCACACATTCTATACTTCTCCATCTGGATGACATCTCTGAAAGCAGGAACCAACTCTATTCTTGTGGCAACTTTGAAGCTTCTGGTTTTATATGGGATTTATGACCTTTCACATTTGATTTAATGTGGCATCTTATTATATAATGGAAAAGGTCACATTAAGTAGCTACATGCCATATAATGCCAGATTGATGTACACAATTTCAAGTTTCTATCTCTATCATAAGCTAAAAGTCCGAAGAACTGCTCAAAAATATATGTTGCAGATAATGGTCCTCATTTCTTGTATCTTCTTAACACCACAAGGCTTAAGCAGATTCCCATGCCCAAGCTCAGACAGATGCTCAAACCTTGTGTTGCTGAGAGCAATTGGGTCTCTAGGACTAGAATAGTTCAAAATTGCTACTATAATTTCTGTTAGAAATAGCAAACTATTTGCTATTTATAACTAGCAAACAGTCTTCCTAAGTATGAGCAAAAGCATCAACCTTCATAAAAGGCAATTACCCTTTCTTTCCAAACATTTCTGTGACAGTTTATTATCATATCCCGTAATATGCAATAGGCATGTCCACCTGAGACTTATGATAAATATGATGTTAGTGGTAGACACAGTCCTTGAAGACATTTGGGCTTTTATGTTCTCTACTTGGTCCAGAATTTTCTCACTGTGTTCCCTTCTGTATCTTGGAATGTTAACATGTTTTCTGTGCCATTATATGTTGGAAAATTGTGATATGTTTTTTATTTTGATTTTATAGGGGATTACAGTTAAGAGATTGCATGAATCTCAGAAGAGACTTTGGATTTTGTGATGGTTTATACATGTTTAGTCCACTATTATGAGGTGTGGCCTTGTTGGAGTATGTGTGTCACTGTGGGCGTGGGCTTTAACACCCTCATCCTAGCTGCCTGGAAGTCAGTCTTCTCCTAGATGCCTTCAGAACAAGAGGTGGAACTCTTAGCTCCTCCAGCCTCACATCTGCCTGGATGCTGTCATGTTTTCACTTTGATGATAACGGACTGAACCTCTGAACTTGTAGGCCAGCCCCAAATGTTGTCCTTATACAAAAGTTGCCTTGGTCATGATGTCTATTCACAACAATATAACCCTAACTAAGACAGACTTTTAAACATTGTTGAGACTGTGTTAGACCATGGGGACTTTCGAAGGTGGGCTACATACATTCTGAATTTTGTTATGGCTACAAGCCTATGGGGGCACGAAGTGGAATGTGATGGTTTGAATAGAAATGGCCCCCATAGACTCATGTGTTTGAAAGATTGTTTCATAGGAAATGGCACTATTAGGAGGTGTGGCCTTGTTGGAGTAAATGTTGACTTGTTGGAGGAAGTGTATCACTGTGGGGTCTCCTGTGCTCAAGGTACACTAGTGTGGTACACAGTCTTCTTCTGCTGCTTGTGGATCAGAATGTAGAATTCTAAGCTCCTCCAGCACCATATCTGCCTGCACACTCTCATTCTTTCTGCTGTGATGATAATGGACTACATTTCTGAAACTGTAAGTCAGCACCAGTTTTCCTTTATAAAAGTTTCCTTTATAAAAGTTTCTATGGCCATGGTGTCTCTTCATAGCAATGGAAACCATAAGACACTACCTTTTCCCAAGGACCAAGAGAGACAGGGACAAGGACCTTCCCCTTGGAGGACAGAGGAGGTAACTGAAAGCCAACTGTTAGTGAAAAGTGAGTTAAATAAAACCTTACAGAATAGTTTCAACCAGTTATGTGGCTTTGATCTGAGAAGCCAGCAGCATGCTGATCAGCTTTGTGACCACCAAAATCAACTACTTAAATCAACTAAGACCATGTGGAGCCAGAACAATGATTTAGGTTTTCTTCTGGTAACACACAGTAATGGGGAGATTGAGTTTAGGGAATGGAATGCAAAAAGGAACTGGGTACAGGCTGGGAACTGAATGGGTAGGAGTCTTGGAGATGAAGATGGAAAGGGTCTGGCTAATTTGTGCAGGGCCATCATCATCAGTAGGTTGTTTGGCCATCACGTTATGGAAAGTGGGAACTCAACTCAGCTTTTTAAATAAGAGAATACTGTGATCAAATTTACATTTTAGGAAAATTAATTTGAATGAATTCTGAGCTTGCTTAAAGCCCTGTCTTGATGTAGATATCATAAAAAAGACCAAGATGACACTAGAGATACACAAAACAGACTAGGGATGTAGTTAAGTGGGGTAGCATTCACCCAGGATTCTCAAGGACTTGAACTATATCCCAAGCATTGCAAACAAAACAAAGGGATGAACTTTACTACTGGGAAAGATGGTGCAGTAAAACAGCCTCCTTTCTCCTTGTGGCAGCCCAGTCTTGCTTTTTTCCCAGTACCTAGAATTCATGGATATTAATTTATTGGTTTACATGATTCCTTGTTTGAAGTCAGTCCTCCTCCCACATGCTAAAATGGAAGCTCCAAGAGACCTTGCATTGTGGTTCATCCACAATGCAAGAGCAGCACCTCACTTGCAAGAAGCTGAGATATTGAGTTAGTAACTGGGTATAACAACCACATCCCAGGGCAGGTCCCATGCCCTGGTTGGACATTTTTTGTTGTTGTTATTGTTTTTATTGTTGTTTTGATTTTCGTTTTGTTCTATTTTATTTTTGGGAGGGGGGATATAAAGTTTTGTTGATAGGGAGTTGGGGAAGATCTGGGAGGAGTCAGGGGAGAGGAAACATAATCAAAACCTGTAATAGAAAAAATATAATTCATTAAAATCAGATATTTTATTATAAAAATATAGGAGATCCTAGTTTTCACAGGTTTTCACCAGTAAAAGTAGGGTTGGAACTGGGGTGGATAAACACCTAATTCTTGTAGGAAGTTCTAGTGATTTGAAGATACACCTTATTCTTCTCAACAGCCATAAAGGCAGTAGAAAAGGAAGTCATTTCCAAGAGCGCTCACTCATTCTGTGTTAGATATGCTGGGAGTTGTACTATTACAAATACGGAGGTATTTGTAATAGTTTCTGGGAAAAAGAACAGTTCCCATAGTCTAATGGAGGAAACTTCAACTGAAGAATTACCTCCATCAGAATGGTCCATAAGCACATCTGGGGGGCATTTTCTTGATTTCTAATGTACGTAGGAGGGTCCAGTCCACTGTGAGAAGTACTGTCCTGAGCCTAGGCTGTATAAGAAGGTAAACGGATGCGAGCTTGAGAACAAGCCAGTAAGCAGTGTTCCTTCCTGGTCTCTGCTTGTGTTCCTGTCTCGAGTTCCTGATTTTTTGTTCCTCAGTGATGGGCTGTAACCTGTCAGAGAGATATAAACCCTCTCTTATGTTGGTTTTGGCCAGTGTTTTGTCATAGCAACAGAAAGCAAAGAGAATATAGGTTCACATGCCCACTCCGGCACACAGCTAGTCAGCTGCCTTCTAAGAGTGGTGGGAATTTGGTTGTAAAGAAGGGCTATGTCCTGACCAGTCATACCAGTGTCTGTTTTACAGGACTGCCACTTACTTGGTTAGTGACTGAAGTTGTCCACATATTCATTACGTTCTAATGTGACCTCTATGAACACAGCAGTTGTGACTTTTTCCCTCCCTTCTTCTGAGTTCCCAAGGAGCCATGCTTGACTGTAGGACATCAGTCCATACTGCTTAAATGAAGGAGAAAGCACACCTCTTATGTCCCACCCAAGATCTGCAGTACAATCACTTACGAAGCTGTGCTTAGGGTAGATTTTCAACTACCATCTGAAAGGAACATTTAATCATCTTAATAATACAGATTAATCATCCGTTTGGCCTGCTGGACAATACTGCAATCAAAACAACAAATCCTGAAATGTTCCAGGCAGAATGAGAACATGCAAGTACAGCTTCACTAGAAAATGCTGCAGCTGTAGCCAAGAAACTTCCAACCAGAAGTATTCTTACCATCATGTCTAAAACTTTTTGGCCTTTAAAAATGCTTTTGTCATGAAAGGAATGTCAGCCGTGTAATTTCAGACTTAAACAAGGAGCAGAATTGCAATAATTAGAGACATTTTGTGAGCAGCACACTTCTGCCCAACGATACAGTTGAACTTGTGTCTGTTTGACCCAATTGAATTCTGCCTTAGATATCAATTTCTGAAGAATATAGTTGTTAGTAATAAGATGCTTAGAGGATATCATTTCCTTTTATGGTAATTTGATCTCCTAATAAAAGTGAGTTATTAGAACAATTAGAAACTGCACTGGAGTTGGCTGTCAAGGCTCCAAGATTCACTGTTTCTTCCCATTCTGACACATTTGTCCTTTGGAGAATGTGCATCTTCCTGTTTTTCTTTCCAATCTTTTTAAAATTATACAGGAGTGAAAATTACCTCTTTGTCTCTTAAGAAAAGATTGTAAGAATTTGGTCTGAGAATGACTGCGTCTTTACAACGCTGCCTTGTCTTTTTGTCTAACCCGATCATAGCACTTACACAAGAGCCAGAGAGAAATCATCTGTGTATTGTTCCAGACCCTGGCTTGCCCACTCTTGAGGCAGCCTGGGAACAGGTGCTGCTCTTTCACCATTAGAGAGTGAGTTCCAGGACAGACAGGGCTACACAGAGAAACCCTGTCTTGAAAAACAAAAAAAAAAAAAACAAAAACAAAAAACAAAAAAAACCCAAAAAAAACCCAAAACCAAACCAAAACAAAAAAACCAGAAATGAGGCAGGTTAAGCCCCTGAGTGGTTTGACTTTTGGTTTTCAGCTGATGTTGAGGGTTGAGGAAGGCTTCCTCCAGAAACCCTCTGAATCAATAAACTGGAAACTCTTTCTAGGCAACTCCAGATTATGTCACATTGACTGTCAAAGCAATCTCAGCTGAACTAAGCCTCAAATGCATCCACCATCTTCCCTTCTTATGTTCGTAGACTGAGTATGATCAGGGATGCGCTTCTTCACTTCACATGCTCAGGAATGAATCTGCCTGTCCCTAAAGAACCTTCTTTTATGAAAAACTCTCTATCTAAAGTGTCTGTTTTCTTCGTCCAGGTAGATCATTGGTTGTAAGTAATGCCCGTGTTTTCTTGTTTTCTGTGCATGCTGTTTCTATTCTTCTTTCCGGCTGTGCTTGTTTGGCTTTGTCTGCCAAGATGTGGACCCACTGTGTGTGATCATGTAAGGTGCATACAGAAGTGTCTAGATTCGGTTAACAACATTTATAACAAGAAGGGAGTCGGAAAACCTGATTTTTTTTTTAAAACCACGGTTATCAACCCAGCTGTTATTTCCATGGGCCCTTGCCTGGCCAGGCTGTTTTGAGCTGAGGTGCTTAACCTATAGGACGTAGCCACCTCCACTCACTGCAGAGATGAGACTGAAGTTCACGCCATCCTGTCCAATCTTTAGTCTCACAGACACCGGGCTGCTCTGCTCTGTGTCGCCGTCTAAAGAAGGTTGCTTTGGAGTATCAACACCACCAGCTCTTCTTCTGAGACTGAGTTTCTAGGTGTTTACTTTTCTGAAGTGATGAACTCCAGGGTTACAGGGAACTCACTTGAAAGTGAAGCAGAAGGGAAACCTGCAGAGAGGGTTGGTAACTGTGTGGAAAGAGAAAGAAAGCCGCACACAAGACCAGGGCAGCTAGTAGACATCCAGAAGGTGAGGGCCGAAGACCCAGGGACGCTCACAAGTGCTACCCTGCCTTGAGCAGCAGTACAGTTGGCTCCAATCTAGAGTCTGCAAGCAAGTTAAGAGGAGGGCTCCTAGACAGGAGTGTAACGTGAGCAGGTTTGTGTGGGGAAAAGGCCAATGGCAGTGGATAAGGTGAGCCAGAGAAAGAATGAGAACGAAGAAGCCAGTTGGTGTACTGTTGCCAGTATTTCAAATGAGAGGAGAGATATGTGTGAGATGGTTTAGAGGAAGAGTCCAGTTTAATCTGATTCCTGCTTCTCTCTCTAACCTTCCGCCATGTCTCCCTCCTTGGTTTTTCTTTGCTCGAGTTTCCTCTGGCCACACCCCGTGTCTGTCAGCATCCTGGAACATGGTGCCCTACTCACTGGTGTCAATTTTCCATCGTCCTTTACGTCTTAGTTGAGATTCTCCAGCACTCTTCCTCAGCACTCTGCCCTTGCTGCACCACAGCCTCTGCAACCTTGTGTCAATGATGACCTTTGTGGGCTTCTCTTTTCCTTTCTTCCTCGGTCAAATCCAAATTAGTGATGGAGTCTGGGTTTAGTCTTTCCTTGTTTAAAAATTATTGCTTATGTTTGAGATTATCACATAACCATGCCATTTTCTCCCTTCTCTTCGCTCCCTCCTGGGTTTCCCTTCATTCTCTCTTTCATAGTTACAGCCTCTTATTAATTGTGGTTAAATATGACACGTACATAATATGTATTCCCAAATATATGAACAGAGTCTTCTCAGCCTGAACAGTGCTACTTATATATATGTTTTCAGGACTGACCATTGGTATTGGATAACCAATTGGTATGCTCTTCCCTGGGGAAGACTGTTTCTCCCATTCAGCTGTTTGCAGTTATTTGAGTAGGGTTGGGGGCCTTGTAGGCTTTCTTCTCTCCACTTTGACGTGTTTATTATTATCCTTGTTCAGCTCATGTTTAGGCAGCCATGTTGGAGAGACTTCATAGGTGTGACTTTTGATATTCCCTGAGACACAATCTCTGTATTTAAAGATCCTTGATCAGAGTTATATCCTCGGGACCTGACTTGGGCTAGCACACAGCATGAGCATACCTCATGGCTTTCATGCTTTGTATTGTCCTGAAGCAGCTGGTGAGGGTATGAACATGTGACTGGGTGGCTGGTGTACTATGGAGAGATCAGCTGAGCATACCCAAGTGTAAAAGCCTCTCATGAATACCCTGGGTCTGGAGCATAGGATGGATTTAAAGCTCACATGATACAGATGTGGGACCTTCCTGCATTCCCCATGTGAACTGGCTGGAGTTAGTGAGTTGACTTCACAGGCCCGAGGACAGGATCTTATGACTCAGGCAGCTCCCTGACCTCTCTGGCTTTCCATCTTCTCTGTGTCAGTTGGGGCCAAAAACCCTTGCTTTGGGCTACTGTAGTTATTACAGGTCTGCAAAGGCTAAGCCCTTTACTTACCTCAAGAATATAAATAAAAATATCAGCGGAGTGAAGAGGTCAAACTCCAAAGGAAATATTAGTGAGCGTGTGTGTGTGTGTGTGTGTGTGTGTGTGTGTGTGTATGTTCAGGAAGAAAATAAAAAGATGGCGGACACCTGGGAGAAAGTTAGCTGCCTTTCCTCTTAGTAAGAAGTTGTAAAGTGCAACCTAATTCTAAAATTACATTTGTAATATCCTTCTCAATAATAACTCTGAGGGGGGATGTAAATATTAATATTTTTAAGCAATTTTCACTTGCCCCACTTATTATATTTTAAATATAGACTACAAAAACGAGATATCTCAATGGAGTTTTAACTTAAAGAGTTCTGGGGCTGGCTGGATTGCTCCATATGTAGGGATGATTGCCCTCAAGCCTGACAACCTGAGGACCTGCTCGTACTGTGGCACATACATCCCCCATACACACTCAAAATAAAAAGAAGTAAAATTTAAAAGGATTAAAAATTAACAAATGTAGAAGAGAAAACCCGAGAATATATTGCCGTCACCAAAGGCTTATGACGTTAAGCAGCTGCTGTAGGAATTTCTCAGTTTATTTTTATAACTACTGGTTTGCTCAAGGGGTGGCTTAGATTTTCCTGTGTACACAGTTGTGAGAGGCAGGTAGAGCCACTCTGGAAATGTCAGCATCTATCCTGTGCTTTTTAGGTCAATGAATTGTGAGATTCTTCTGTCAGAAAAATTGATTGTGACTTTTTAGGCTCTACGATAAAATTTATTCCCATCCTTCATATATTAAAAATACTCTTCCTGTCATGCAGTTTTCATAGTAGCCTTGTCCATTTAGCCTTGACTGTCAGATAGTATTACAGATAACCTTCTCATACAGTCCAGACCACAGGGCACAGAACACAGAGCCCTGTGAGGCAGGGGCGTGGGTATCTCCTACCTCATGGAAAGGTTCAATATTCATTCATGAGAGGAAAATTAAAGCAAGTTGAGAAACTATTTTTCATCCTGAAAATTGGAGAGAGTAAAACAGGAGAAAAAAAAAAACCCTGATCTTGCTAGATTGTTTGTAGGGAGACTCGAGTTCTTCTTCACAGCTGATAGAGGAGTAATGGGGACAGTTTTTTCCTGAGAATGAGTTGGCCAGAATCATTTAATGCTTGGTAATCTAATGGCACATTCAGAATTTATCCAGTGGAGTAGTGAAATCCTGTGCACAAATATATGTACAGCTGTGCTCATTATAGGTTTCATGGGTCATAGGAGAACCTGGGTGCAATCGGCGACCATTGTACAAAGTCTGGAATCTCCAGGTAAAATACTCTTCGTCCACTTAAACAACACATTGCAGGAGAATGTAACTATTTAATGAAAATAAAAATGGTTCTAAGTAAAAAACATCAGGGGAGAAAATGATTTTAAAAGTACATTTAAAGACACTGTCTAATAAACAGATAACATCCTGGAACTTGTCCTGACTAGTTTTATGTCAAGTTGACACAAGCTAGAGTCATCTTGAAGAAGGAAACCTCAACTGACAAAATGCCTCCATAAAATCCAGCTGTAGGGCATTTTCTTAATTAGCAATTGATGGGGGGAGGGCCCTGTCCATTGTGGCTTGGTTCTGAGTTCTATCAGAAAGAAAGCTGAACAAGCCATGGGGAGCAATTCCAGAAAGTAGCCCTCTTCCGTGGCCTCTGCATTAGCTCCTGCTTCTGGGTTCCTGCCCTGCTGCCGTTCCTGTCCTGACTTCAGTGATGGACTACAGTGTGGAAATGTAAGCCAAATGAACCCTTTCCTCCTCAACTTGATTTTTGGTCATCGTATTCATTACAGCAATAGAAATTCTAACTAAGACAAATTTCAGACCTAATTTAATGCAATAGAACAAACCAATGTCTTTATTTTTTTAACTTGTTTTTCATGGCATAAGGTGAATTGTGTGCATGTGCATGTCTGCCTGCGTATATGTGCTTGCAGATGTGCTTGCACTTGCGTGCACAACAGATGTGGGAGCCAGAGGTTGTTTATTATCCTCCCCCTCCTTCTATCATCATCGTCATCGTCATCATCATCATCATCTGCTTCTGCTGCTGCTGCTTCTTCTTTTTACTCTTTCATATATTACATCCTGACCACAGTTTCCCTTCCTTCCTCTCCTCCTAGTCTTTTCCCTCTCCTTCCTCCCCATCCATTTAATGATGCAGACAAAAGCATCAGAAACAGCCCCTGCTCTGTTAGAAGACCCACGAAAACATCAAGCTACACAACAATAATAGATATGCAGAAGGCCTAGGCTAGATCCATGAAGGCTCCCTGATTGTCTGTTTAGCTTGGTGAGCCCCTATGAGTCCAGGTTTGTTGATTCTGTGAGTTTTCTTGTGGCGTCTTTGACCCTTCTGACTCCTACAATCCTTCCTCCCCTTCTTCCGTAGGATTCACTGAGTTCCTCCTGATGATTGGCTGTGGATCTCTAAATCTGTTTCCATCAGAGGATAGAACCTCTCAGATGATGATTATGTCAGGCTCCTGTCTACAAGTATAGCATAATAGCATTAGGAATTTTTTTTTTTTGGCCTAATGTATTTGGTTCTATCCTAGGTCTCTGGGTTCTGACCCTCCAGGAAGTGTCAGGGATGGACTTCCTTTTGTGGTATGGGCCTCAACCTGAGCCAGTTATTGCTTAGCCACTCTCACAATTTCTGTGCCACTTTTACCTCAACACATCATATTGGTAGGACAAATTGCAGGTCGAAGGTTTTGTGTCTGTATTAGTCAATGTTCTCCAGAGTCACAGAACTTATAGAATGTTTATATAAGAGAATTTATTGTAATGACTTACAGTCTGCAGTCCAATTAACAATGCCAACAATGGGCAGGTGTGAATGGGAAGTTCAAGAATCTAGTAGCTGCTCAGTCCCATAAGGCTGTTTTTTTTCAGCTGGTCTTCTGTATAAGCTGGAATCCCAAAGAAGTGAGTTCTAACAGATGTGCTGGCAAGTAAGTGCGAGCAGGTGAAGTAGAGTGATCTTCCTTCTTTCACTGTCCTTATATAGGCCTCCAGCAGAAGGTGTGGCCCAGATAATAAAGTTACCACCACACCTGGATTTGGAACTTGCTCTGTCCCATGTTGGACTTGAACTCAGAGATCTGCTTGCCTCAGCCTCCTGGGATTAAAGGCATGTACCTTGCCAGGGCCTAAGCTTTTCATGGCCACTATGCCATAAGATCTGGATCACAAGTGTGCCCTCCATTTCTGGATTGTAGTTCATTCCAGATGTAGTCACATTGACCACCAGGAATAGACATCACAGTTGGTGTCCCAGTCCCTCCACCGGAAGTCTTGCCTGGCTATCAGAAATGGCTAGTTCAGACTCCATATCCTCCATTACTAGGAGTCTTAGCTAGAACCATCCTAAAAGATTTCTGTGAATTTCCTTTGCACTAGGTTTCTAGCTTGCCTCTGAATTGCTCCTCACCAATTCCAGTTGTTTCTTCCAGTACTTTCTCCCTCTATCCCCCCTCCACCTGATCCCTTCTGGTACCATACCCACCTGTCCCCAGGCTACCTGCAATATCTATTCTATTTCACTTTCCCATGGAGATCCATGGACAATTCAGCCCCCACCTCCCAGTACTCCTTGTTCCTTAGCTTCTCTGTGTCTGTAGCCTGATTATCCTTTACTTTACAGTTATTATCCACTTACAAGTTAGTACATTTCTTATTTGTCCTTCTGGGTCTTGGTTACCTCACTCAGGATAATTTTTTTGGAGTTCCATCCATTTGCTTGCTAATTTCATGATGGCATTGTTTTTTAACAGCTTCGTAATCCTCATTGTGTGAATATACCATGTTTTCTTTATCCGTTCTTGGAAGATGGATGACTTTTTGCTTTAGAAACAACTGTCTTTAAGTCCCATGAAGTAGATATTGCCAATCTTGTTGATTTTCTCAAAAAAGTAGCTGTTAGTTCCATTGATTCTTTGTATTGTTCTCTTTGTCTCTAATTTTTTGATTTCAGCCCTGAGATTGATTATTTCTTGCCACCTACTCCTCTTGGGTGTGTTTGCTTCTCTTTGTTCTAGAGATGTCAGGTGTGCTATTAGGTTGCTCATATGAGATATTTCCAACTTCTTTATGAGTGCTATGAACTTTCCTCTTAGCACTGCTTTCATTGTGTCTCATACGTTTAGGTATGTTGTGCCTTTATTTTCATTGCATTCTAGAAAGTCTTTAATTTCTTTCTATTTCTTCCCTGATCCAGTGGTCATTGATTAGAGAGTTGTTCAATTTCCATGAGATTGTAGGCTTTCTGTTGTTTCTGTTGTTGTTGAAGTCCAGCTTTAAACCATGATGATCTGATAAGCTGTAAGCGGTTACTTCAATTTTCTTTTATCTGTTGAGGCTTGCTTTGTGACCAAGGATATAGTGAATTTTGGAGAAGATTCTGTGAGGTGCTAAGTCTTTTGTGTTTGGGTGAAAAGTTCTGTAGATATTTGCTAGGTCATTTGATTACTAGGTTTTACTTATCTAAGTATTCCTAGTTTGTTTTTTTTTTTCTCTTTTTTTGGGTAGGGCTGGATTTTTGGATCGATATTGTTTAAATTTGGTTTTATTTTGGAATATCTTGTTTTTTTCCATCTATAGTTACTGAAAATTTTGCTTGGTATAGTGTTCTAGGTTGGAGTCTGTGGTCTCTTAGAGACTGCCCAGGCCCTTCTAGCTTTTAGAGTCTTTGTTGAGAAGTCATTGCAATTCTGATAGGTCTGCCTTTATGTTACTTGGGCTTTTTCCCTTACAGCTTTTAATACTCTTTATTTTATTTTATTTTTTGTACTTTAAGTGTTTTGATTATTATGTGGTGGGAGGATTTTTTTTCTGGTCCAATATATTTGGTGTTCTGTACTCTTCTAGCATGTTTATAGGCATCCCTTTCTTTAGGTTGTCCCCAACCTAAAGAACAAAAATTGTTGTGTCAGGAACTTTTTAGATTTAACATTTTCTTTGACTTACATATTGATGTCTTCTATTATATCTTCTATGCCTGAGATGTTCTCCCGTCTCTTGTATTCTGTTGGTGATGTGTTCATCTATAGTTCCTGTTCTCTTCCCTAGGTTTTTATCTCTAGGATTCCTTTAGTTTGTGTTTTCTTTATTACTTCCATTTCCCTTTTCAGCTCTTGAACCATTTTATTAATTTCCTTCACCTGTTTGATTGTATTTTCCTGTATTTTTTTAAGGGCTTTATTCATTTCCTCTTTAAAGGCCTCTATTATCTCTATAAGATTGGAGTTCAGCTCATCTTCTTGTGCTTCAGCTGTGTCAGGATATTCAGGGCTTGCTGTAGTAGGATAGCTGGGCTGTGGTGGTGCCATATTGCCCTGGCTCTGATTTGTTTTCTTATATTGGCTTTTAGCCAGTTGTCCCTGGAGCTGGCAGGCCACTGGGGATGCAGGCAGAGTTGTGGCCTGGACAATATAGCTCAGGGATGGGGAACAGCTCACCTCTGCTGTATTTACCCCTGTAGACTGGGCCCCTGCTCTTTATTTTATGAGTTTTAATCAATCTTTTTTCTGTACGTTAGTTAGCAGTCAGCCAGGGCTAGCAACATGTATGAATATGTATGAATATGACAGGTTGTATCTAAAATTTAGCTTTTCTATATCACTCCAGGTGGTCTGTGAGCTTAAAAGAAACTAAAGAAACTAATTTAAGGAAGAAGAAAAAGTCTGAACTGTATAAGGCTAAGCTAGTCAAGATACAGTGAGAGCTGTACAGGTTGTAGTGTGCAGGTTCCCTGACCTAGGACTCGGAGAATCAGGCTTCTACTTGGGTTTCACAGCTAAATACTATAGGATTTTAGGGATACCATTTTTACTGCATAATTCTGGAATATTTAAGATCTGATTTCTAAAGCTTCTTGCTCCCTTAAAACCTTGATTCTGCAAGTTTAAGTTGTGAAGAAGATTAGATGAGTGTGTAGTAGTCTCATTTCTTTTGAGAGAGAACAGTTCCATTTCTTTTGAGGCTAGTACCAGGGGAATGGGCATCATCTAATGGATGGAGATGGGACACAATGGCTTATTTAAACATTATCAATGACCTGCAGGGTGACCTGAGGGAAATTAAGACCTATCTATGCTTCAGTTCCCTTATGGCTCCCAGGGCAAATTTTTCTCACACCACAAGAGGCTGTTTCTGAAGGATGACATTATCTTGAAAGGATTCGAGCTACAAAGCCTTTATGATAAGTTACTACTGAGAATTTCTACGCAATTACCTCAAATTATACTTATCATAGTCTAGGACAGTTAACATATTATTTTCCATAAAACATCCCAGGGCTACCATGTTTTATGGAAAATAAGTAATGGTGGCCACTTCTCAGAACTGATAATTTTTGATAGACAGAAACACCTAAGGGCTATTAGGAAGCATAACATTGAACATGCTTTCTATGAATGCCGAGCTTTGAACTCTGCTCATCTTTTAACTCTCTTTCTGCTGTGTGCTTGGATGTGCAGATGGAGAAAGGATGTGCAGGATGGGGACTAACATTTGTTCTGTGAGCCTCCTACCTAATTCTTCTGCACACAGTCTGTCTTCAGCAACATAGTTTACAACTATGAGCAGCTAATCAATGGACGATGACTCTTCTGCATCAGCCTGACCACACACCTGCTGCTTTGGCACTGGAGAACTAGAGTTTTAGCTGTCATATTGACATGTGCCAAGTCATAGCTATACTTCATTGGGTAATAATTTAGATACAGGTTTTAAAGTTTTAAATTCTTCCTCCTCCTCCTCCTCTTCCTCCTCCTCCTCCTCCTCTTCTTCATCATCATCATTGTTTTATATGCATATACATGTGTGTGGAGGCCAAAGGTACAACTTGCAGGTGCTGGTTTTCCTTTCACCTTTCAGGTTCCTGGGATCAAACTCAGGTTGTGAGGCCTGAAAGGAAGCTCCTTCAGCTAATGAGCTATCTTGCCAGCCCAATTTAAATGTATCTTAAAAACACTCTATGTCTTTCCATGGGCTTCTGACATGCACATTTGCATTTCTTTCACTAAGGATGTCATGAGAATACTAATGAAGAGGATGAGATGGTGCCCTCTTGTCACAGTCTGATCCCTTTCCAGGTTCTGTTGGTTTCTCTGGATGGGAAGGGGACCATCTTGATTAGGGGCTCAGTGCTAGTTTCCTCCACTGCATGAAGATCTGTGTCATATCAGGAAACATTCCCTAGAGCCAACCTCTATGTCACAGGATTATCTTGAAAGAATTTAAACAGAATATACCTGCAGAGACTGTGCCAAGTGCCTCCTGTCACAGGGGGGCTACCAGAGACTTATATATACGGTCTTTGCTTTGTTCCAGTGAATGAAGAATCAGTCATTCTCAAAGAGATAGTGATGACACCAGATTGACCGCCCAATCTGTGCAGTGCAGTGTTAAGTGTCCACTGATAGGTATCCATGCTGATAGGTGTCTGCACTGATAGGTCCATGCTGGGCTATGAATGTCATTCTGATCCTACCCTAAAGAGCATGGAGATGATATGAGTGACAGCAGATAACCTCAGCATGGTTAATATGGACACACTCATAGCTGTTGGTGTGCACATGTGTGTGTTCATGTGTGTGTGCATACATGTGTGTATATGTCCATGTGTGTGCATGTGTGTAAGTGTGTTCATGAGTCCATATATGTACATTTGTGGGCATGTGTGTATATGTGCATGTGTGTATGCATATGTATGGGCATGCGTGTATTTGTATTGTTACCTAGATGTATCTATATATCTGCTGCCCAAATGTCCCCCTTTATCCTTAGGGTTTTTCAGATTCTGTATAACAGGAAAGAGAAATAGCAAAAAAGGACATGTTGATGCACCAGGCTTCTATGGTTCTCTGCCCTTAACCCCCAAACCCCAACCTCCTCTGCTGCTGCTGCTGTAGGGAGCTGAAACGGAAGCCTGAGACTGCTTGTGACAGAAAGGTCTGGGGCTTAGGAAGAAAATAGTAATGACTGGGTTTTCTGTGGGAGAGCAAGGGAGAGCGCTGGGTCCTGAGGGTATGAATGGGGAGGACAAAGGATGATGGAGAAAGAGTGCTTCTTCCCCACTCGTTTAGGCCAATTTATTGAGCAGAGGAAACAGTGGCAAAGAGACAGAAAGGAGGCATCAGAAACCTGAACTGTCAAAAAGCAGAAAGGCTTCTGCTTAAGGCCTGACTGTCCTGAATGAGGCCGTACCTTCAGGGCTTGATGGCTGAAGTGACTATGTCAGGTTCCCCTGTCACAGAGAGACTGGCCATAGACTCATGTCTGCAGTCTTTGTGCCTCATTTAGTGTATGAAAAGAATTCATCACTCTCAAAGAAATAGAACATCACACTCATAATTGCCATCAGGTAGAGTAAGTTATGTGAGTGGGGTGAATGACTGAACTTAGTTTTAGAGGGAGACATGTGTCAGATCTCACAGAAGTGGAGGAGAAAAAAAGGCTAGCGTGAGTCAGAACCAAGGATCTCGCATGTGTGTGAACAGCATCATATAGAAACATGTCACATGTTTAACATACACGCACAACATGGAGCAAGTTTAGCATTTGAACATTGTTTCAGTTTATAGTGTTGAACTTGTCTCATTCCCGTGTTTATCAAATTGAAACAAATTTCATTCCATTATCATCCATCAAGGGACAGTATTTAACATCTTTCTAGCTGGAAAATGATTGATCCCTTGGTAGTAGAATGAGAAAAAGAATAAATTTCTCCAGGGAGGGAAACACTCCTCAAACCTCAGCTCAGGGCCTTGTTCTTTTGGGCTGAGCTGCTGGCCACAAGCACGCTTGTTCTTGCATGTTCTTTTAGACCATCAAATGGGGGTTGTTACCTCACTTGGAACACTGAGAAATGAAGAAAAACTGAGCGAGGAATACAGGGAGGCCGGGGAAGGAAAGCTATACTATACATCTTGTTTGTGTGTGGTTTAATAATGAAAGACCTAGTTATATGTGCAGGTGACTCTTGGATAAGTCCCTGGTTAAATTCAGGCAAAGTCCCTAGAGTGCAAAATCACATAAATTCTCATCTAAAACAGAGAATAAATTTACTCGTCTTATGGATTAGGAAATTGTGTTTCGGACTAGAAATCTCTTTCTCAGCTGTGGAGGAGAAGAAAAATCGAAGAACTATTGTGGGAAAATGACAGCATTATACTCTTTGTTTTAAGCTGAAAGAGAAAACTAATGTTTTAAGCATATGCAGGGCAGGAAAATGTGGTATTTTAAAGTGAATCACTGCGTGATTTAATCATTGCTAATCTAGAACAAAATAAATTCTGAAAGGCTCCCTGCTGCTGAGTCTGCTTAGTTTAGGATTTACTACCTTTTATTATCCGTAGAGAGTAGGAAGTCTGAATAAATTACCTCCAGTTTCAAGGCCTCCATTTTCCAGCACGTTCTGCTTCCTTTTAATTGCTCTTGGAAGAAAGATAAATAAGTTACTTGGATGCTTTATGTTGTGTGGTACATGTTCTCTTTAGAGAACTGAGGTGCCATGTGGCATCACACTGTGTGTCTTGAAATTTGTCTTGAAATTTGTCTTGAAAACTGTGTGTCTTGAAATTTGGGTGGGTTCAATGTACTTGCCCAATACTTTGCCTGATAGTTTGAGAGTGGGTGGCCAACAAACATCACTGACTAACTGATCTTCACATTTAAGAAGTTCAGTCTGTCTGTACTTTTGGTTAAATCCCTGTCATGACACAATGGAAGTGGGCTTCCATGTGAGCAGTGATAGAGATTCATGGGGTGAGTCCTTGTCTGCTGCAGAGTCATGCTTTCTGGGGTGTAGCAGAGTACTGGGGAGCCATAACATGGGCCTGTGGCTCTGACAAGACATTGAGCAAAAGCTTCCTTCAGGATTAGTGTGCAATCCCTGTTCATGCACACATGCCCTTGTGAGTGCCACATCAGCCGTCATTGATAGGAATGTTAGCAAGTGCATTAGTTGTCAAACCCTTTCTGAGGTAAGACCAGGCTGGGCTAAGGAAGGAAGGTGGAGATGGGTCCAGGTTTTACAACATACCACTAATTAGCAATCAGTGCTGGCACACTTGGGTGACTGTGATATTGTAGGAGCAGAATTAGTGCAATCCTGCAGACATAACATAGCCAGAGCCGGGCTGCTCAGTCATTTTGCCAAGAGTACGAATGGACACAGCATGAGTTCTCACTTCTAAGCCTTAGCCCTGTGGCAGGTTGTATTCTGAGGATTGAGGGCTGCAGGAGACAGGCAAGCATTTATGTGAGTTCTTATGCAAATCTTACAGGCTTGCTCTGGGAGCCACTGGGGTTCTGGTGCTAATAGCCAGAGAGGTAGGGCCCCCAGCATCCAGTCTCGGTGATCCCTCCCCTCTGTCTCATTATGATTCTCAATTGCATCTCACTACTCCTTAACTGGTGAGCTTTCTTTATTTTATCACAGCATTATTTGGCTTCTTTCAGCAAAACAAAGCAGAGGTCATGTCTAGTTTGCTTCTGGTGCTCAATTTCCTTCCCTGTGCTGGGCTCTGAGTCAAGTCCATCAAAAACATGAAGTGCTCATCTGAGTGCAGTCACCTCTCAGAACAAGGTCAAAGCCTGGTAGGGTTCCTGCATGTCCCAGCTGGGGAGGGGGGGCTTCCCCAACTAGTTATCACTGTACCAGTCTTGAACCCCATGACCTCTTCTGTGGAGACAGCTCCAAGTATGATGGGGTGGAAAAGCAGGCTGCCCATCTTATCATGGCTGAGCTTCAAGACAACTCTTCTTTCTACTTAGGATAATTATGCCTGGATCATCTATTTCTACTTAAAAAATTATATTGTAGTTAAGATACAATATGAAATCTATGCTTTTACTAAACTTTTATTATTTATTTATTTATTATTATTATTTTTTTTTTAGAATTTTAGATAATATGTTTTAATCCTATTTGTCCTGCGCCCAAGCCATCCTAGATCTACCCCCTCCTTGATCTATTCAACTTTGTGACATTTTAAATTTTTCATCTAATAAGTCCCGTTTGAGCTGTCCACATGTTCCATGGATGTGTGACCTTGAACTGGAGCATGGGTGGCTTATCAAGGGCAACATTCTTTTTCTTTTAAATTTTTTATTACTTTTATTTTTATACAGTCCAGCTGTTGCCTGCCTCCCAGTCTGCCACCCTTCCACAGTTCCTCATCCCATTTCTACTCTCCCTATCTTTGAGTGGATGCTCCCTCCACTGCCTCTCCACTCCCTGGGCCTCAAGTCTTTCAAAGGTTAGGCGTATCTTCTCAGTCCTCTGCTGTATATGTGTCAGGGGCCTTGGAACAGCTCATGTATACTGCCTGGTTGGTGGCTCAGTGTCTGGGAGCTCTCAGGGGTCTGGGTTAGGTGAGACTGCTTGTCTTCCTATGGGGCCGCCCTCCTCCTCAGCTTCTTCAATCCTTCCCCTAATTGCTTTCTTTTTCCTCCCAAGTGGGATTGAAGCATCCTCACTTGACAAAGGCAACATTCTTAAAGGAGACTGATTCTCCATCTCCCAATAGCCTCATGTCTGCCTCATGTCCACTTCCCCTTTCTATGTGAGATCTGCTCTGGCTTGAGCTTGCACAGGGCTTGTATACACTGACTGCCACAATCTCTGTGAGTCCATATGTGTCACTGCCCTGTTATATCTTGAGGACACTGCTTCACTTTATCCATCCACTGACAATGAGACTCACAGTCATTCTGCTCCCCTCTTCCACAACGATTTGAAGTGTCTATCTTCTAACAAAAACCACCCAGTATATCTGAAGTAGTTGATTGTCTTATGTACAACTGACCCACTGGGCCTTTTCTATGAAATGAGATGGTGATCAAAGAAATATGCAGGCTTTGTGTAGACTCTGGCAAGGAGGGAGGGGGAAGAAGGGAGGGGGAAGAAGGAAATATCTTGACTTGGAACTCGAGCTTTGTTGAGATGAAATCACTGGACTCTTCTTCGGGGCCTAGAACCTGTAAGTAAAGGTTGACTTGACAGAAGGTATGAAAGGACATGGTATATCGGATCTTTGTAGAGTCAGGTTGGTGGTTTCAGCCCTCTGCTTCCTCAAGTGTGTACCCCAGAAATCTTCAACGCCTCAGATGCGCTCTTCTCTGAGACAGTGTGCTATCATAAATGACACAGTTGATGTTGGTGGCATCTAGCTAGGTTCTTGAATGTCATCAGCATGCGATTTGAACCAAGCTCCTAAAAGCTGGTGGGCTTCCCTTTGCAGCTGATTCTGGCCTAGAAACTCAAAATCCCTTTGGTCAGAATTTGTTGTTAAGTTGTCAACATCCCTTAATTCATGCTAACAATACTGGGCACTCTATACAATTATCTTCCTACAAAGGCGGAGAGACTAATGCTTTCTGTTCATCATATAATGAATGCCTTGCAGAGGTGGTGGGTGGCAAGAGCTCAGAATATTTATGAAGCTTCTTGATTGACTCTTACATTTATTCTCAAGTGACAATTCCAGCTATGCATAAGACAGCCAGATAACTATTTAAGGTAACACCTTATTTTTGGAAATGTTATTTTTTCTTCCTAAAAGGGTAAGAGACTTTACTGGCAGTTTCATTTTTCCCTTCCATTCCTAGAGAACTTTGTCAACACGAGGATGACTTGACAGAGGAAACTTTCGATGGGGACTACAAAGTGCCATTGGATTTCAGAGCTGCGTGAGATCTTGGAGTAACCCCTTCTCACTACCATGCTTGAACCCAAGGTGAAGTGCAGACAGGAGACAGGTGAGTCGGCTCCTCTCAGGTCATCCTAGATGGACCTGGAAGACCATGGAACAGAGAAAATGCCTCTTCCCATGGGCCACTCAGATTCTTGCTATGCATTTCCATTACTACTGAAGGAGATTCTCTTCTGGAGACATTAAACTGACTGAGCGTCCCCTACCAGTTTGCCTGTATTTCTCAGGAATAACTGGAGAATGCTACAGGAATATGGTATCCTGGGATAAGGAGGAACTGGTCAGCAGGCTGGTATGTGTTCTAGTGTTTTCTAGAAACAGGATGCTGTTGATGCTTTAGTTTGGTGGTCATGTTATCTGAGACATAAAATCTAGAGGGAATGGCTTTATAGACTCATCAGCTGTGGGAACAGTAGGACATATGCAAGTAAAATCATTCACTCTGGAAAACTCTTTTGAACCTTGGGGCCTGGCTGGCAAGGCTTCTGCTCTTCCTGGTTGTTGCCTGTTCATGAGCAAAATGACCCTGGTTTGTGTCACTGGGGTGTGGGGGTGTTCTCTCTCACTAGACTCAGACAGGTGATAACCAGGAGACATCAAGTTTACTTCATGCTTACGGTTTTCTTCTGCTTCCTCTCTTCAGGGTCTTTCAGTGTGTATTAAATCCAGGCCTTAAACTGAACCTAAAGATTTCTAAGGAATTGAGAAAATTGCTCCTAGTGTCAGCAGGACAGGTCTCACTGCTGTGAAACACTCCTGGAGGTTTTCAGACACACATTGTTCACAGGAAAGTACCCACAGCTTTCATTGTGTCCCTCAAGGGAATTTTGATACTTGTAGGCTACTCCAATTAGGACAAGATGAGCAAGCTCTGCTCCTTCAGTCCTGCAATTAGGGAGCTTTCATACTGAGTATTGGTATTCTGTCTTGCCTTGTGTAAGGCTGATTGGTTCTTGCAGCAGTTTCTACAAAAGAGATGTGTATTATCTCAGATGGGATGTCCCAGGGCAATGGTTCTCCACCTTCCTAATGGTGGTGACCCCCAACCATAAGGTTATTTCATTGTTACTTCATAACTGTAATTTTGCTACTGTAATGAGCCATAATGTAAGCATCTGATAGGCAGAATATCTAATATATAACTCCCAAAAGGGGTCATGACCCTCAGGTTGAGAACCACTGCCCTCAAGCTTTACTGGTGTCTGCTAGTCTTATTTCCTACTCCCCTCGAGGCAGCAGGTGTTAGTTCCCACAAATGAAGCACTGCCAGGAAAGGTACAGTTCCTACCTCTGGTTGTCTGGGTTATGAATAATATCTACTGTTGTGAACAATGCTGGGTTCTGGTGCCTGTGCTGGGTGATCTTAAGGAATTAGGAGGTTGCCCCACTCTCCAGCCATCAGTAAGAAGGAAGGAAGAGCATGTCCCTGCATTCCTACGGCCACTCTGAACATGACTCTGTGGGATCCCTGCCACCATGGAACTTATTTGCTCCAATAATGTACTTTTCAAGCAGCTTCGCCAGCTGCCTTGCAGAATGCAGGAGGAGGAAGTAGATGTTGACTGGTTTGAACTTGAAAATGTTAGATAACTTCCGGATTCCAGATTTAGAGTTCATTTTAGAAACTCTGGCCTCAATTCAAACAGATGAATCAGAGACATGAAGCTTTGGTCTTGGCATTGGTTTGCTCACCACCTAAGAATCCTTTCAAAGTTATCTTGCTTTTCCCAGAATTTAAATATAAATTAGTGTCTTAAAAAATCCACATGGATATCTCGGGAGTTACCAGCGAGTACAAAAAATATAAAATGCTTCTTACCTACTTCAACCAATCAATTAACCAGTTAATTAACCAATCAATCGATCTTTGTTGATAAACTACTATTTACTGGGATTAAATGGTAAGACAGATTTTCTTCCCACTAGAAGTCAGGAGATATCCAGGAGGCACATAAAACAATACATAGATAGGGTAATTTTAGGTGCTGAAGGCTATGATCTGGTCAGAGTTCCTGGTAGCTCACTACATGGATCAGAACTTTGGCTAATTTAAACAGGTAAAGAGTTCTAGAGCAAATGAATAATATAGCATCATGTAGAAGCCAAGACTCTACTGTGCCAGTGACTTCTTTGAGCATAGGCTGCTCCATCATTCAACTCCAACCTTTGCCAGCCTCTGCACCTTTATTTGAGAATGGCCCCTCCAGAGTTGAGGGAGGTATCAGTCAGGCTTAGATCACATCTAACATTTGAGCTAAAGATGGATATGTATGGAGGGAACAACCCCTTCGTCACAGTGCTGGGGATGCAGGGCTGCTTGACACATCACTCAGCAGAGTGGACTGCAATGAAGAAAGGCTTAGAGAATCACAGGGGCCTTTTCCAAATGGAGAGTGCTAGAGCTGAGACCCAAAGGATGAGAAACAGAGATTGAGCCTAAAGGAAGATAATCTGACTGAAATGTCCCGACAGAAGAGACTCTGCTAGAGAAAGAAGCAGCGAGGGTGAAGGGCCAGCTGGTAGAAGAAGACTAGGATACAGAAAGAAAGGATGGGTCAAAACTCTAGTCACACTTTCAAATTCCAGCAATACTATGCTAGAAATCACTCTGTGATAGAAATCACTGTAGGGTTAGATGTTACTGTGTTTGAAAGGGAAACACTACCTGAACAAGCTCTTGGCCAATTATGCCTTTACTAAAATAAATTAATTAATTTTGTTGTGTTTACAAGTTCTGGCATGAACATGCCACAGCAAATGTGTGGCCATCAGAGGACAACTCTTTTGGGAGTCAGTTCTCTCCTGCCACCTTTTTATTTTTTCTGAGGCAGAGTCAGAGTTTCTCTTGTTTCTGCTGTTGTGCTGTGTATTCTAGGCTAGCTAGCCCACGAGCTTCTAGCTGATTCACCTGTATGGGTCTCCCATCGTACTGTAGGCATGCTAGGCTTATAGATGTATACCACTACATCTGGATTTTACATGGGTTCCTGAGATCAAACTCAGGCTTGTGTGCCAAGTGGTTTCACCTGATGAGCCATATCCTGATCCCTGAGCCAACTATGTCTTAGGTGACCACTGGTGCATTCGGGGAACAGGCCATTAAGGCTGTGCAGGAAGATCATGACAGGTAGGGCTGGCTGTAGCAAAGGAGATGAAAAGAAGTGGTCAGTTTGTAGAAGACAAAAATTCCATAGAAGTTGGGGGAGGCAGGAAACATGATGATAATGAGCACAAAGAATGCAGAGATGGCATAGTGCAGTGACAGTGTAGCATGGCAAACATCAGCCAGGTGACAGCATAGTGGCAGCACTGTGTGGAGAAGACACGGTCAGCTCTGCTTGAGTATCCATACTTTTACTTTAAGAAGAAAAGCTTATTAGGTAGATAGTTTGGAGCTTCAGAGTTGAGATCAGGTGACCACAGGCAGAGTCCTGGGCCATATTATTGGAATAAAAGAGGGATGACGTCTCAGCTTTTTGGATAAGATTGTGTGCAAATCAGGGATGGTGATGTGGCTCTTTGAGAAACACAGTTGTCAGTCTAGCAGAGAAGCCAAATGGGACACAGCTTCACTGGATGCGGAAGTGAAGAAGTCCAGATGGTGGCAGCAGAGGATATATTTACAGATACATGGGGGTGGAGAACTGGGGCCAGATGTGTAGAAGTTTGTTTTAACAGAAAAAGACATGGGGCTAGGTACCAATTCCCAAATGCTCTTGTAGGAATTTGGAACTCATACTGCACACATTGAGTTTCTTTCACTAGAACTATTTGGAATTTATATCATTATATGTATATTTCTCCAAATTCACAAAAATGACTAAGATTTTGTGATACCAGCTTTTAAATGTGCCCTTATGGATGTTTTTGACATGTGATGGTTGCCCACTCTGGACAGCCTTATGCCTGTTCCAGGTGGCAGCATTTCTTGCTGGAAGTGTTACAGTCTGTGACGTAACGAACGGGCTGAGCACTTATTCATTGCTCTCTGCTTCCTGACTGTGAGTGCTGCTGTAAGAGCAGCTGCCTGAAGCTCCAGCTGCCTTGATTTCCTCTCCATAATGGACTGAACCCTTATACTGTGAGCTCAATTAAGCTCTCTATCCTTTAAGTTCCTTGGTCATAGCATTTTATCACAACAACAAGAAACTAACTCAGACGTCAACAGCCAAAAAGCACCAAATTGTTCTGTCCAGCTACTGATTAGCTCTGTGTGTTCTGTGGAGCTGGTTGCTTAGTTTAGAGGAATAGACAGTTGATTGAGGGCAAATCAGACCAAACAGTTGTATTTGTAACATCTTGGTTCCATGTTATGGGGTACCTGTAAGCCCTCCAGCAAACCTTTCCTTTTATAATGACTCATGGTTGTATACTGAAGTTCATGCACCTTGTAGAGAGTGTGTGTAGTTTATAACCTAAGAATGACCATGTTTCCTATTTATGCAAAAAAATTCCATGTATGGTGATGGTGAGACACTGGAAGATGTGGACTTTCTAATCTCAATATGGCTCATCAGACTCAGGCATTTTGTAACTCAGTACTGTATTGTGTCCCTGAGGTATTAGCAACAATGCCTTTCTGGGTCTGTGTACATGTTCTCCTTTTCAGGTCCCTCCTGGTTTACCAAAGTACTACAAGATAGTCTCGTGCTTTTTTCATTTAGGTTTTTAATTTCCCTTCCTTTATATCTAGCTAATGCCGTTGATTATATTGATCCATCAATTGTAACTGGCAATGAATTAGGTGATCCAGTGTACAAAGCTTTCTACAAGTTGAGAGAAAAATCAGAAAATGATTTTGCTGGCTTGTTGCTCTTAGTATCTCTGGAAAAATTGATGCAGAAAAAGAATGAGCTATATGATAAAATTGAATGGCTCCAGATGCAAGTAAACAACCTAAAGGTTTCTAAGTGTGTCCTTGAAGAGAATCTTCTCTCTAGCAGCCATAGAGCTTAAGTTTCGGAAAATCAAACTGAAGCCCTCATTATAAGGTTGGCTGAATTACAGCAAAAGTTCAAGTCTCAGCCTCAGAGGGTGTGAACAGTTAAAGTAGGGGTATTAATTGGCAAAGAATGGGATCCTGTAACTAGGGATTGGGATATGAGGGAGGACCCTGTTGAAGCTGAGAATTTTGAGCCTTCAGATTCTCAAGGGTTTACCCCACCAGGGGAAGTAGTACCTTCAACCTCACCCCTTGAAATAATGCCTTTTTCACATGAGGAAATTAATCTCTTAGATTCTGATAAGCCAGCAGTGACTTTCTCTGGAGAAAATACCAGACTAGACAATACTGATGTTTCTCAGGGCCCATCAATAGTTTCTTCTAGGTCTATAACCAGACTCAAGACAAAACAGGCCCCTAGAAGGGAGGTAGAAAGTGTAGTCCATGAGGAAATGCACTACACTACTAAGGAGATTAATGAGTTTGCTAATTCATTCAAGCAGAAGTCTGGGGAATATGTGTGGGAATGGATTTTAAGGGTAAGGGATAATGATGGAAGAAACATGAAATCAGATCAGGCTGAGTTTATTGACATGGGCCCTCTGAGTGGAGATTCTAGGTTTAATATGGAAGCTCACACAGTTAAAAAAAAAAAAAAAGGTCTCAGAAGTTTGTTTGAATGGTTGGCTGAAATGCTTATCAAAAGATGGCCTACTGAAAAGGAGTTGGAGATGATGCCTGATATCCCTTGGCTTAGTGTCAACGAAGAGATTTTAAGGCTCAGGGAAATTACAATGCTAAAGTGGATATATTGTGTAAAGCCTAATCCTCCACAATAGGAAGGTCCAGAAGATATGCCCTTCACCAATCCTATGAGATGAAATCTGGTGAGAGGGACACCAGCACATTTGAAGAGTTTTGTTCTTGCCCTTTTCCTTGTGCCAGACCTTAGGGTTGGAGATGCTGCTGCTCAATCAGATGAATTAAATGCAGTGGGTTTAATTGGGCCCTGAGGTAACAAGGGCTAGGTGGCAGCATTGAATTGTCAGAGACAGCGTGATTGTAGTTATTATAATGGACAATGTAGACAAAATAACATTTATAATGATATAGCCCACAATGGTCAGCACAGAAGAGGTGAAATGTATAATGGCATGACTTGTTTGGACCATTGGTACTGGCTAATCAGTCATGGTGTTTCCAGGCATGAAATAGATAGGAAACCTACTGCATATCTCTTTGGTCTGTTTAAGTAGAAAAATTCTCAAACAAATGAAAGAAAGGCTATATTGGATCCTGGCAAAAGGTAATCTCAGCCCAGTGAATCAATTTCCAGACTTGAGCCAGTTTGCAGACCCAGAACCCCTTGAATGAAGGGGTTGCCAGTTTCCCCTGAGGAAGGATCTTGATAAGATACCTAAAAGTTCTGTTGAGGTCAGCCTTTCTCCAGTTCTTCCCCAGAGGGACATATGGCCTTTTACAAGGGTAACTATACACTGGGGGAAAGGCAGTAATCAGACTTTCTGGGATCTATTGGATACAAGTTCTGAACTGACACTGATCCCAGGAGATCCCATGAAACATTGTGGCCCTTCAGTTAAAGTAGGAGCTTAGGGAGGAAAGGTGATGTCTGACTCACAATAGGTCCAGTAGGTCTCCAAACATATCCTGTGGTCATTTCCCCAGTTCCAGAATGTATAATTGGTATAGATATACTTAGAAATTGGCAGGATTCTCACATTGGTCCTCTGACCTGTGGAGTGAGGACTGTTATGGTTGGAAAGGCTAATGGAAGCCTTTAGAATTGCCTCTGCCAAAGAAAATAGTGAATCAAAAACAGTATCATATTCCTGGAGGAATTGCAGAAATTATTGCCACTATCAAGGACTTGAAAGATGCAAGGGTGGTGGTTCCCACCTCATTTCTCTTTAACTCTCCCATCTGGCCAGTGCAGAAGACAGATGAATCATGAAGAATGACAGTTGACTATCAAAAACTAAATCTGGTAGTAACCCTGATTACAGCAGCTGTACCAGATGGAGTTTCGTTACTTGAGCAAATTAACACATCTCCTGGTACCTGGTATGCAGTTATTGATCTAGAAAATGCCTTCTTCTCAATACCTGTCTATAAGGACCACCAGAACCATTTTGCTTTCAGTTGGCAAGGCCAGCAGTATACCTTTACAGTTTTTGCCTCAAGGATATATTAACTCTCCTGCCCTGTGGTCATGACTTAGTTAGAAGGGATCTTGCTTGTTTGTCTCTTCCACAAAATGTCACATTGGTACATTATATTGATGACATTATGCTGATTGGACCAAGTGAGCAGGAAGTAGCAACTATTTTGGACTCATTGGTAACAGATATGTGTATCAGAGGATGGGAAATAAATCCAACCAAAATTCAAGGGCCATATATCTCAGTGAAATTCTTCAGAGTACAGTGGTGTGGGGCATGCAGAGATATTCCTTCTAAGCTGAAAGATAAGTTATTGCCCCTGGCCTCTCCCATCACCAAGAAAGAAGCACAACATTTAGTGGTCTATTTGGATTCTGGATATAGCACATTCCTCGTTTGGTTGTGTTACTCAGGTCCATTTACCAAGTGTCTTGGAAAGCTGCTAGCTTTGTGTGGGGCCAGGGACAGGAGAAGGCTGTTCAACAGGTCCAGGCTGCTCTACCACTTGGACCATATGATCCAGCAGACCTTATGGTATTTGAGGTATCGGTGGCAGATAGAGATGCTTTTTGGAGCCTGTGGCAGGTCCCTGCAGGTGAATCACAGAAGAAACCTTTGGCATTTTGGAGAAAAGCTCGACCATCATCTGCAGACAACTATTCTCCCTTTGAAAAACAGCTCTTGGCCTGCTATTGGGCCTTAGTGGAAACTGAACGTTTGACAATAGGACACCAAATTACCATGCAACGTGAACTGCCCATCATGAGCTGGGTGTTATCAGACCCTCCAAGTCATAAAGTAAGTTGCGCACAGCAGTAGTCTATTATCAAGTGGAAGTGGTATATACGTGATGGGATCCGAGTAGGTCCTGAAGTCACAAACAAGTTACATAAAGAAGTTGCTCAAATGCCTATGGTTTCTACTCCTGTTATAATACCATCTGCTGCCAAGCATGCACCTACAGCCTTCTGGGCTATTCCCTATGATCGACTGAGTGAAGAAGAGAAGACTAGGACCTGATTTACTCATGGCTTTGCGAGTTATGCAGGCACCACCCAGAAGTGGACAGCTGCAGCATTACAACCCCTTTCTGGGACAACCCTGAAAGAAACAGGTGAAGGAAAAACTTCACAGTGGTGTAACTTTGGGCAGTACACATGGTATTATAGTTTGTTTGGAAGAAGAAATGGCCAGATGTATGATTGTTCACTGACTCATGGGCTATAACAAATGGATTGTCTGGATGGTCAGGGACTTGGGAAAATCACGATTGGAAAATTGGTGAGAAAGGCATCTGGGGAAGAATTATGTGGATAGATCTTTCCAAATGGGCAAAGGATGTGAAGATATTTTTATCCCATGTAAATGCTCACCAAAAGGTGACTTCAGCTGAGGAGGAGTTCAATAATCAAGTGGATAAGATGACCTGTTCTGTGGACAGTCAGCCTCTTTCCCCAGCCATCCCTGACATTGCTCAGTGGACACATGAACAAAGTGGCCATAGTGGCCTAGATGGAGGTTATGCTTGGGCTCAACAACGTGGGCTTCCACTTACCAAGGCTGACCTGGCTACAGCTGCTGCTGAATGTCAGGTCTGCCAACAGCAGAGACCAACACTGAGCCCCAGATATGGTACCATTCCTCGAGGTGACCAGTCAGCAACCTGTGGCAGGTTGACTACATTGGACCACTTCTTTCGTGGAAAGAACAAATTTTTGTTCTTACTGGAGTAGATATTTATTCTGGTTATGGACTTGCCTTTCCTGTATGTAATGCTTCTGCCAAAACCACCATCCATGGGCTTACAGAATGCCTTATTCATCGTCATGGTATTCCACACAGTATTGCTTCTGACAAAGGAACTCATTTCATAGCCAGAGAAGTGACAGTGGGTGGGCCCACCATCATGGAATTCACTGGTCTTACCATGCGCCCCATCATACTGAAGCAGCTGGTCTGATAGAAAGATGGAATGGTCTTTTGAAGACACAGTTACAGCAAATTAGGTGGCAGCAGCATGGAGGGCTGGGGCAGAGTTCTTCAGGAGGCAGTATATGCTTTGAATCAGCGTCCAATATATGGTACAGTTTCTCCCATAGCCAGGATCCATGGGTCTAAGAATCAAGGGGTGGAAAAGGGAATAGTTCCACTCACTATCACTCCTAGTGACCCTCTTGGAAGATTTTTGCTTCCTGTTCCCTCAACCATAGGTTCTGCTGGCCTAGAAGTTTTGGTTACAGAGTGGGGAGTGCTCCTACCAGGAGCCACAACAACCATTCCATTGAAGTGGAAGCTCAGACTTCCCCCCTGGTCATTTTGGGCTTCTAATCCCCTTAAACCAACAGGCTAAGAAAGGAATTAACAGTGTTAAGAGGGGTGATAGATCCAGATTACCATGGGGAAATTGGATTGCCTCTCCACAATGGAGGTAAGAAGGAGTATGTCTGGAGTGCAGGAGATCCCTTAGGGTGTCTCTTAGTACTACCATGTCCTGTGATTAAAGTCAATGGGAAACTACAACAGCCTAATTCAAGCAGGATGACTAAGGATGCAGACCCATCAGGAATGAAGGTATGGGTCACTCCTCCAGGAAAAGAGCCAAGACCTGCTGAGGTGCATGCAGAGGGTGGAGGAAATACAGAATGGGTCGTAGAGGAAGGTAGTAATAAATATCAGCTAAGGCCACGTGACCAGCTGCAGAAATGAGGATTATAAAGTAAAATGAATGCTTCTGTTGTATTTTGTTAAGAACACATTTGTCTTTCTTCTAATTTCTTTAACATCAGTTGGTATTTAAGTTGGGATTCTAAAAGAATGTTCCCAAGGGACATTGCCCCATGGTAAATTTACAAATGCGTTTGTGACTATACGAGGAATAGTTATATCATGTTAGGCATATTCACGACCTTGTTATTGTTTCATGTGGACATGAGACATTATTTGTGTCAAGTTGACAAGGGGTGGATTGTAGTGGCTATTCCTGGTTGTCAACTTGACTATAAATGGAATGAAGTACAACCCAGAATTGGAAGGCTCACTTGTGATCTTGATCTTGAGGCTGAGAGATATAAGTTTATAACCTGGATCTTGGCATGGAGATCTTGAGGCATAGTGGCTATGAATCCCAGGAGACTAAGGCAAGGAGATATCCTAGTTCAAGGTCATTTGGGACAAAGCAAGTATCAGATCCAGGCATGGTGACACACACCTTGAATCTGGGCCATACCTTATACTGGAGACTTACATAAGGACATTGGAAGAAGGAAGATTCTCCTTTGTCTGCTTGCCTTGTGGGACAAAGCAACTGCTAGATCCTTGGACTTCCAATCACAGCTGCTGCTGACCATTGTTGGGGAGTTGGGCTACAGACTGTGAGTCATCAACAAATTCCCTTACTATAAAGAGACTACAAATAAGTTCATTGACTCTAGAGAACCCTGACTAATACAATAGACAACTGCAAAAATAATTTGCACAAGCTCTGAATAATTAAAATAAATTTTCATTGAAATTTAAATTTGGGGAATTGGGTTTTACTTCTCAAATGGCAAATTAAAACTACTTCAATATACAATTTGAGAAAGTTTGGATTCAAAATCAATGAGAAATGACAACATCATGATAACAATTCTAGAGTTCTAACATCTGATACTATTTTGAGAAACAGTTGGCCCACTATCCTACAAAACTTTCACAAGGTACATAAAACAAACTCTCTGCTGAGCCCCTTGCCTCCGTGTGCAGTTTGGTAATATTTTCGAAGCAAAGCCTGTTGGCCAGAGGAATGAGAGTCTTCTAGACTTCTCAGCAACACAGCTCTTGCAGGAAATCACAGCTGATCTCACTGGTCAGTGACTCTGGCTTGAATTCACAAGTCCTCCAGAATTCTTCTTCCCTAGAAATGAGCATTCTAATTTGTGTGTGTGTTTGTGTGTGTGTGTGTGTGTGACAGAGAGAGACACAAAGACAGAGAGAGACATAGAATAAAAAGAATAAGAGGCAGTGAAGTTGGTAGGGAGTAGAAGGAGGTGGGGGCATTGGACAAGTCGGAAGAGTAGGGGGAGAATGATGGAATCATATAATATTCTAAAAATTAAAAACTAATTAAAAATTTAAAAATAGCATCTTGGGAGATGGAGATGTAATTCTGTGGCAGTGTGGTGACTTAGCATGTGCAATGGCTTGGATCCAGTACCCTATGCTGTAAAACAAACAAACAAACAAAATGTTCAAGACCGTATCCTACCTTTACAGTTCTCTGTTAATGAAGCTGGCTATTCTTTACAGTTGGTAGGTATTGGGATTTCCTCTTTTGTGAATTGTCTCCCTCTCTCCCTTTCCCATTTACATACTGGTTTCTCATTTTCTTTTTGATTTGTGAAAATAGCTTTTATAATCTAGACAATAATACACTTGTTAATTTTCAACATTAAACATGACTTTTTGTGGGAGGTGGAGGGGAGGGAGGGATCTGGGAGAGAGAGAGAAGGGAGAGGTAAAGGGGGGACAGGATCAGGTAATGGAGGGGACAAGGGAGAGGTACAGAGGGTCAGGAAATCAAATAAAAATATGTAGCAGTGGGGGATGAGGAACTGAAGGTAGCCACTGGAGTGTCCCAGACACCAGGGAAGCGAGAGGCTCCCAGGACCCAAGGGGGATGAATTTAGCTGAAATGCTTAGAGAAGGGGAAATAGAACCTGTAAAGACCACTTCCAGTAGAAATGCATAGCCACTAGTGAGGGATGGGGCCACCCACCCATCTCAATTTTTTTAACCCAGAAATGTCCCTGTCCAAAGGACAGACAGGAACAAAAAATGGAGCAGAAATTGAAGGAAGGGCCATCTGGGGACTGCTCCACCTGGGGATCCATCCTGTCTACAGACACCAAACCTAGACACTATTGCTGTTGCCAAGAGGTGCTTACTGACAGGAATCTGGTATGGCTGTTTCCTGGGAGGATCTGCCAGCACCTGGCCAATACAAATGCAGATGCTCGCAGCCAACCATCAGACTGAGCTCGGTGGACTGGAGGAGTGGAGGGCAATTGCAACCCCATAGGAAGAACAATGTTGGCTGGTTGGACCACTCAGGGCTCCCAGGGACTAGAACACCAACCAAGGAGTGTACAGGGAAAGCTCCATGGCTCCAGATACATATGTAGCAGAGGATGGCCTTGTCTGACATCAATAGGAGGGGATGCCCTTGGTCCTATGGATGTTTGATGCCACAGTGTAAGAGGATGCAGGGTTGGTGGGGTGGGAGTGGGTGGGTGGATGGAGAAGCACCCTCATAGAGGCAAAGGGGAGAGGAATGAGGGCTGATGGGATGGGGTGGTAGTGGAGAGATAACTGGGAAGGGGGATATTGTTTGAGATGTAAATGAATGGAATGATTAACAACAACAACAACAATAACAAAATAATAAAAAACTAGAGATAATCATATGTTTTAGAAGAAGAAGAAGTGACAGTGAGGGGACCTTTTATATTGACATATTTGAGAATAATTCGACATCAGGATCCCATGTCCTGGATACTTTAGGACATATTTTCTACATAAAATATTGATTAATTAGGAACGTGACATTGACAAGGTAAGGTTGGCTGCTGCTCTTGTGGCAAATATTTCAGAGAAACAGTTTTAGAAGAGTCACGTTGACTCATGGTTTCAGAGGTTGCATTGCTTGGCACCTGAATCTGTAGTGAGATTATTCAGGTGCTATTGATAAACAAGAGCCACAGGAGGAAGAAGAGTCATTCTTCTATCTGGATGTGGCCACTGATGACTTTCCTGTACTCTGGTGAGATGTACCCCAGCCATGTCCATATGGACATCAGTAAGTGGACTCAGCAAGTTCTACTAAAGAAGATACAAAATTAGGAGAAAGAGGTCTTATGAGGTAGAGCCAGAGGGTTGGAGGGGGTAAGTGAGTCTGTGCATGATATTTTATTATGTACATGTATGTATTCTTAAGGAATAAAAAATTCTAGAAGAAAAAAGGTGGATTAAAACCTTAGTGCAAGGCAAGGGTCATGTGCAGACTTAGAAATAAATAATGCTGACATGTAAATGTGTTCAGGTCTATGACATAAAAAATTAAAACAACATCCGATTGTGTAAGAGATCAAAATGATAGTAAACGAGAACTTAAGCATAAAAATGTCACAAGTCAGCATAAAAAGGAAGACCACAACAGTAGCTAGACATGTTACTCCTAATCCCTGAATTTGTTTAAAAAAATAAAGCAGAGGTAAATAAACCAAGTTAAAATACAGGAGAAAGGATGAGTAACAAAATATAAACAGAACTGATAAAACAAATTATCTATTTTAGGACAATTTAACAGAAACTTATGTTTTTATTAGAGTAATCAACAGAAAATGGACGAAGTCAAATCTTGGAAGGGAATATCATAATTAACACAATGTTAAACCAAACAATGCAGTTATCATCAGGATAATTGATAAATGGGTACCCTTGTAAAAAATAAAATCTGTTAGCACTAATATGATTAGGAACTCAGGGGTTGGAAATGGTAGCTCCTGTCTGTAATCCCATCTCTTGGCAGGCAGTGGCAGGAAGGCTGTCACAGGTTCAAAGCCATCCTGGTCTACACAGTGGGTTCCAAGGTAGCCAGAGCTACAGAGCAAGACCTTGTATCGAAAACAAAATAAAAGCAAACAAGACCTCTCTCACACAAAGAAAAAGAAGCACAGACATTCATTAATTAGGAAAACAAGAAAAATTAAAATATTGGTAAATTACCAAGAATATCAGTAAATTAATTCACCAGGAGGCTTCTATAAGCCTGATATTTAATTGCTATTTAAACTAAGAATGTAAAACATTTTTGAAAAGTTGGGGCATTTTATTTTATTTGCCTCCTAGCTTTGGGTTGGGATAACATTGTGACTAGAAAAACACTCAGAGGAATTTAGTTTTAACTGTTTCAAGTATTAAGAACATGAGTGGGATAATTTTATTACACAAGCAACACATGCTTAGGGCCAAACCAATAGCTGACAGGTATCTAGGCATTCCCAGTAACAGAAATGTGGGGCAAAGGAGATGGAGCTCAGGGTCAGGTCATTGGATAAATCTGACAGCCCTGGAGCTCGGGAAGCATAGTATAGGTCCCTGTTTTCTAGTATAGGCAGAGGAGGGCAGAAGGACACTGGAAGCAAAGAGCCTCAGGATTGTCCCTTGTGGAAACTGTCAGCTGTGAACATGTACAGCTTGGTGCCCAGTGGCTGGCCTGCTTCAGCCTGTGCCCCTCCTTAGTAGTGTGTTAAGGTTCATAAGGTCTATGATCCTGGCATTTGTCAACAGACTCGTCCTGTAGGTCAGCAGACTGAGCTGAAGGAACATTATGATGGCTCATTTTCTACTGTCTTCCGTTGAAGAGCTCAGAAACTGTGATGAACGAGTTCAGGGGACATAACTAGCCCAACTGACTTGACAGGAAGCTATGCTGGGTGCCTTGGCCAAAAAAACCAGTTTCCCACTCATTTGTGTAGTCTATATGTTAATCAGACTTTTTATCATTGTGACAAAGTGAGTGAGCTGATCTACTCAAGGGATGAGATACTCAAAAGGAGAGACTCATGGTTTTAGAGGTTTCAGATTATCACGTTAGGAAAGGCAAAAAGAGGCAGATCTGACCACATGGTGGGGGGTAGGAGGGAAAATGACAGGGATGGAGAGCGACTGAGAATGACTCAGTGTCTGCGCTGGTGTGTCTCTCCTTTCTCCCTCTGTGTTCATCTGTGTTCCCATCTATGGCATGGTGATACCCACCTTTAGGGAGGGACTTCCCTGGAGAAGTCTTCTCTGACATACTCAGAGATGTGCTTATCAATCTTCTAGCACTTCTGAATTCAATCAAATTAACAATCATGATTATTCACTGTGATCCTTAAGCTTCAAGGTTCTTGCCCTACCTGCTTCATGCTCTAAAGATTTCAACTTCTGGGGATTAACCAGTGGACCCCAGCATCTTAGCTGACCTCATGCCTGAGAATACCTACTCACTCCTGCTGATGCTTAAGCAGGTCTTTCACAGAGAAAGAAATCTTCCTCTGGCTATGCAGGCCACCATGTTGGAGGCAGGTTGTGAAACCTGTACATGTGGTCTTCAAGGTCTATAAGCCTCCAAGGTCAACTCTATGAAAAATGTGACAGTTGTTGAAGCCCATGGGCTGAGGGACTTTGTGAGATGTGATAACTGCCCTTGAGGTAGACCAGGCAACTGAGAGAACATTCTGGTTCCATCACTGTTCCCAGAGGGCTGGGGTTTGTTGAAGCTGGGCATGTGGGTTTGCACTGAATGCCCAGGAATCAGCATTTCCGGTGGTTATTTTTGTGCTGTAGCTAAACATACTGGGTTCCTAGCCAGTGAGTGTAAGCAAATAGTCACAGTCAAGGGCTAAGTGTGAAGGGAGGTTTACTGCCTACAACAATTTAGGAAGTGGGTATGCACATGTGTGTGGAACACGTGTGTGTGTGTGTGTGTGTGTGTGTGTGTGTACATGTGTAGGCCAGAGGTCAACATCAGTCTTTTTCCACTTTATTTTTTAATACAGGCTCTCTTATTGAATCTGAAACTCATGAATTTGTTAGACTGTCTGGCCAATGACCTCCAGGGAGCTGCTAGTCTCTGTCTCCTCTCACCATCCTTCAGTACTAGCATTACAAGTGCATGCCTGGTTTCTCAGAAGATTCTGGGTATCTGAGCTTAGAGGTCTCTGGTGAATCTCTTCTGAGCTGTACAAATTAAATGTTTATAATCCTAAGTCTTTTTTTGTCAAGAGATTCATGAAAGGGAGGTCTGAGACAGCAGCTTATCTATCCTCAGATATAGGCTGACTGTCAGCCATTTTGTCTGGCACTGTCTCAGACAGCACAAGGAAGGCTGGCCCCAGCGACATAGTTCTATGCTGCTAAGAGCCATAGTAGAGTTTGGTCATTTCTTAATGCTGGGAGTTCTATAGTTCTCAAAAATAGGG
>JADRCH010000131.1:4623673-4635014 GCA_019843965.1 Rhynchomys soricoides | reverse complement strand
GAATAAGATCACTGCGTGCATCACTACAATGGAAACAATGAGAGTTGTTGAGCAAACACAGTTTAAGGTCACATTTATCCTAAAGGGTTTTTAAATCCTTATAGCTCTGTCTTAGTATGAGAGTTTAGTAAGCAGAAAGGAAGGTCACTGCATTGGAATGAGGTGGGGAGTCTTCCCGCCTGTGGAGACAGGCTCACGTCTGTCCTCCATAGCAATTGAGAAGTATGGATCATTCAGAAGGGGAGCTTGTATCGGCTGCAGCATGTGTCCTGAGACACTGAGAGTGGGAGAGGAAAAAAATGCAGCTGTCTAGACAGGAAAGTGAGCCATCGTTTGTGTCTATTTCATAGAGTCAGGATTATCTTTGTTGAATACTTTATTTTTTCATGTATGTTTGTGTGTGTGGTGCATACATATGAGTGTCAATTTATGTGAAATGCAGAGCAGGATGTCCATTGTCTTTTTCTATTGTTTTCTGCCTCATTGCCCCAAGAAATGGTCTCTTATAAGCTAGAAACTTAATGTGTTGGCTAGGCTGGTTGACCAGCAAGCTCCTGGGATCTGTTCCTCCCTGCCTCTTCCCTGATGCTGGAGTTACAGGCATGCACAGCCATGGAAGCTTCTCACATGGGTACTGGGGATTTGAACTCAGATCATCATGCCTGTAGAGCAAGTGTTCTTACCCACTGAGCCATCTCCCCAGCTCCTTGAATATTTTCGTAATTACACTCTTATTGCCATACAGGTATCCTGCTTGTCTTCTCACAAATTTATGTAAATTAAAGAAAATGTGTAACACATTCAAAGTGATATATCCTGCTGACAGTGGATTAATAATAGCCTCATGATTTTCTAAAAAAAAATTATATAGTTGCATTGTATATCATATGTGCATTATAAATAATGTACTAATACAGACTCAGCCTTCTCATAAATTTGACATTAGTAAATTTTTCTGCTTCTGTGACTAGCAGCCAGAACACAAGCATGTAGTTAGAGGAATGAGAAAGGAATGTATAGATGCCGATAAAATTAATTATCTGTTGGCTTGTTAATGTGCTCTCTGTGTCTCTGTCTCTCTCTGTCTCTCTCTCTGTCTGTCTCTCTGTGTGTGTGTGTGTGTGTGTTTTAATTTTCGAAGTTGTGGGCAAATTAAAGATCATGAACCAACTATAAAAATGCTACATTTTAAATTTTCCCCAATGGTATAATTTGTGTACAATAACATGCATGGATGGAGGCAATAATAACTAAGAACTTTGGGTGGTCCCCTGTCAATGTAAACAATATATATTTCTTTACTCCAGTTAGTTGCCCCTGTTCCTTTCAGACCAACTCTGCTCATCTCAAGATCTCAAGGCAACTGTAGTTTAGACTTTTATTATTGCTGTAATGTCTAGTTTTGGAATTTCATGCAAAGACCACTGTATTCTTTGGCATATGGCTTCCCTCGAGAAAGCTCTTGAAGTCCTTGATGTTGTTTTATGCGTTGGTGACATATTTCTTGCTCCTGTGAACTGTTTGTTTGCTGAGTAGGTTAGTTGCCTGAAAATGCAATTGTTTCCTCTTTCCAAAGTTGGTGGGTACTTGGGTTGTGATTGATTTGGAGCTTGGTGAAAGGAGTATCCTGAACACTCCTGTGCAAATATTTAGTGGCCATATGGGTTTTTTTTGTTTTTTGTTTTTGTTTGTTTGTTTGTTTGTTTTTTTTGTTGTTGTTTTTACTTTGGATTAAGTGCCCAGAAATAGTTTTGCTTTTCATTACCCTATCTATCTATCTATCTATCTATCTATCTATCTAATCTATCTATCCATCTATCAATCATTTAGTGTTTGTGTATGTGCACCTGGACACACATTGGTATGCTCTATCCCATATGTGGAGGTTGGATAAAACCCATGGAAGTCTATTCTCTCCTTCCATTGTGTGGGGTCTTGAAGTCAGGCAGTAAGTAGAAAGCACTGTTTTTTTTAAAGCCTACTAAGAGATTTCATTGGCCACAAAATAGATTTAGTAAAAGTTTCCTGTAAGTTTATTTAGTTTCAAAACAGAACACTTAGCAAACATTAGTCATAATGTCTGATGTATAAAGGTTATAATACACGTCAAGGCCAGAGCCAACTCCAAATGTTTTGGTATTTTTTCTTTTTTAATTAATCAATCTAACCCTGATCACATCTTCCCCACTCCCCTCCTCTCAGTCCTTCCCTCTCATCCCCTCTTTTCTCATCCCCTCTTCCCTTTCTCCTTAGAGAGAGGGAGACCTCTCATGGATATCAACCAGCCTTGGCATATCAAGTCAGTACAACTAGGCATATCTTCTATTGAGCCTAAATAAGGTAGTCTAATTAGGGAAAAGGGATCCAAAGTCAGGTAGCAGAGTCAGAAGCGCCCCTACTCCTACTATTAGGGGTCCCACATGGAGACCAATCTGCACATCTGTTACATATGTGCAAAGGGCCTAGGTCCACACCATGAATGTTCTCTGGATGGTTCAGTCTTTATGAGCCCCCATAGGCCCAGGTTAGTTGATTCTGTAGGTTTTCTTGTGGTGTCCTGGATCTTTCTGGCATCTTCCATCCTTCCTCCCCTTCTTCTACCAAGATACCCTGAGCTTCACATAATATTTGGCTCTGGGTCTCTGCATCTGTTTCCATAATCTGCAGAGGGCTGTTATGCTATATTCCTGATTGCAAGCATAGGAGAATATCATGAAGAGTGTCAAGGTTTGGGCTGTCTTTCATGGCATGTGTTTCAAGTTGGGCTGGTCATTGGTTGGCCATTTCCTCAATTTCTGCTCCATCTTTATCCCTGCACATCTTGAAGACAGGACAAATTGTGGGTCAAAGGTTTTGTGGCTGGGTTGGTGTCCCCATCCCTACATTAAGTCTTGCTTAATTATAGGAGAGTGGCAGGTTCAAGTCCCATAGCCCCTATTGCTAGGTGTCTTAGCTAGGGTCAGCCATATAAGTTTTTGGGAGTTTCCCTTGTCCTAGGTTTCTACTTCATCCCAGAGAAGCCCTCCAACCCACCAACCCCAGTTCTCTTTCCCACGTTTCTCCCCCTCCTTCCTCCCCATACTTGATTCCTCCTGTTCCTCTCCCCAGTCCCTTTCCCATCCCCTCCCTCAACTTTCTATGTCTATTGCATTTCCTCTATTCAGTGATATTCAAGCAGTCTCCCTTAGGTCCTTTTATACTTAGCTTCCACATCTCACCTTGGGCATTGATAGTAAGAATTCTCTTATGTAGTCAATAAGCCCACAATGTTTTAGGAAAGATTTTAAACAGTGAATGGCAAAGATCTCACTAGTGTCCCTGCACAACTCAGATCTGCTGCATTATCCCAAAACTTAGCTATGCTTCTGATCCAACTCCCTGGGTGCTTTGTTGGCAATCTTATTTTCTTAGAGTTATCATGAAGATGACTCCAGAAGTCTTCATTTCTCCTGAAATGTTGATCTATGTTTAAGATTCTGTGTTTCAGATTTTTGTGTGAGATTTTAGGGGTTTAGAAGTATTTCGTTTTAGCAATAGCATCTTTAATTTTCTCTGACAAGACTGTAAGGAAAGTCTTTTTGTCTCATATTACTTTGAGATTCCTTTCCATATATTCAAGAATATTTCTTGTTTCATATAGTAATCAACCCATGACACCACCATGCCTTTGTCCAGAGAGTTGGAAGGGCCATCCTGGCACCTCTGTTACTTTAAGAAAGAGGAGGCTGGCTTTGGTAATGTATGAGCCCTTCCTGCAGTCACTGGAAATGAATTTGGGATTTTTCTATTTCTGAAGTAGTTAATTTGCCCCAAGAAATGGCACACCAGTATTGTCTCACATTGCAGATACAGTCTCTTCCCAACAACTCATCAGCTGGCCCTAAACCTTTAACACCTGAGGCCCTGGGATTGTTTCAGGCTGGAATTATGATATGAATTTTAAATGCTGAACTCTGATGTCTGGCTTTTCTGGTCTATTCCTATACAGTTGGGATTTAAAAAAAATTGTAATGCTAATTGCAGTAAACAGTTTGTATTTCATGTGTGTGTGTGTGTGTGTGTGTGTGTGTGTGTGTGAGAGAGAGAGAGAGAGAGAGAGAGAGAGAGAGAGAGAGAAAGATATGTGTTTACATGCATGTGGAAGCTAGACCCTACTTTGGTTGTCTTTTATCATGTTCCACCTTACATGTCTTTGCTTTTATTTTATTGAAAATAGATTATTTTCTCACATAATATATTTATTGCCCTTCCCGCTGTTTCTTCCAGTTCCTCAACACCTGCCCTCCCATCTAGATCCACTCCTTTTCTATCTCTCAATAAAATAAAAGAAGATAAAATATATTAAGATAAAATAAAAACTAAGACGTTTAGAGTAGATTAAGCAAACAGAAGGAAAAGAGCCCAAGAGAAGGTACAAGAATCAGAGATCCACTCATTTGCACACTCAGGAATCCCCTAAAAAACCACTAATCTGGAAGCCATAATTTATATGCCGAGGACCTGGTGCAGATACATGCAGGCCTTATGCATGCTACCTTAGTCTTTCTGAGTTCATATGAGCTTTGATTATGTTGATTTTGGGTTTTTTTTCCCTTGTTGCCCTCCACCTCATCTGATCTCACATTCTTTGTACCTCCACTTCAAAGGTTTCTTTGAACCCCAAGTGGAGGATCTGATAGAGACCTACCATTTAGGGCTGAGTGTTCTAAGGTCTCTAATTCTCTTCATATTTATATGGCTGTGGTTTTCTGTATTTGTTCACATCTACTGCAGGAGGAAGATTTTCTGATGTTGACTAAGCCAGAGTTTGATTTATGAATATAGCAGAATGTCATTAGGAGCCATTTTATTGCTGTGTTCTTTTAGTAGAATGGTGTTTTTTGGTTTTTACCCTAGGACCCTGGGATAGCTAGTCTCAGGTTCTTGGTCACTCAAGCAGTGTATGATATGGGTTATATCTTGTGTAATGGGTCTTAAGTTGATTCAGATATTGGTTGGTTACTTCCACAAGATTTGTACCACCATTGCACTAGCATATCTTATAAATTGGATACTATTGTAGATCAAATTGTTTGTGGCTGGCTTGGTGTTAGCATTATTCCTTTGATAATGTGGAAAGTACTTTTCTGCTTCAAAGATGCTTGAACATAGGAGTAAAATCTCTCTGTAGCCATCATCTTGATTTCTCCATGTTAAATGATAGGTGGTTGTTCAGTGGGTGGTTCTCCATGTTCAATGTGGGTGTTGTCTTCAGCAATTGGGCCTTCAGTCAGTTTGACTATTCACCTTGTTTCTTGATAACAATCTGGTAAAGAAAAACATTAGGAGGAAATTCTGGAACATAGAGGAACCAGCCCTCAATCTATTCAACAGCAAGGTAACCAGGGACACAGCTAAAATGGCAGCCCCACATATTTTCATGTATTCTCTTTTAAAATGTTAACGGTTATATGCTTCATATGTGTACATAGTATCAATTCTTTGATGCCCTTGATTATAATCTTAGCTCTCTAGAACACTCTAGCTATGTCCTTAGCGTCCTACAACACTCTAGCTAAGGCCTAAGCTTTCTACAACACTCTAGCTATGGCTTTAGCTCCCTAGAACACTCTAGCTATGCCCTTAGATCTCTAGAATACTCTAGCTATGCACTTAGCTTTCTACAATACTTTAGCTATGCCCTTAGCTCTCTACAACACTCTAGCCATGCCCTTAGCTCTCTACAGCACCCTAGCTATTTACCATTATGCCTTGAGTCAACTTCTTTGCTACATCTCACTACATTTATGTTCAGTGAATGAGACAATCACTGTGTATTTTATATTTTACCATGTTCTAAAGGGAGTCTGTGAGATGCTAAGATATTAAGACACTCGTTTTATTCTATTGTATTTTAAGTGCATTTTACATAATATATCATATTTTAATGTAAATGAATGTAAACATAAAAAAACCTATCATCCTTTCCTGTCTGGGCTGGTGCCCTGAGCAGACCTTGGGTGTGAACTCCTCAGCCAGTCCCACAACACCCAGAGGAAGTTCCACTCCCAGGTGCTTTAACACACCTAGAATCATAGGATCAGAGGTTGGGAGGACTCAACATCTATATCAACACCAGGTGTAACTTGGACCAGTGGGATCCAGGGACCCAGGAATCCCACTGGACTAATGGCACGAGTTCCTTCTGGTCTGGGCCATTGCCCCGAGCAGACCTTGGGTGCGAACTCCTCAGCTAGTCCCACAACACCCAGAGGAAGCTCCACTACTAGGTGCTCTAACATTCCCAGGATCCCAGGATCCCAGGAACTTGGTCACACCAGGATCTCAGAGTTGCAGAAAGCTTGACTCCCAAGAGCTCTGTCACACCCTGGATCTCAGGATCCCAGGATCCCAGAATTATAGGATCCCAGACACATCTGGACTCTGAGGAGTTCTGATACAACCAGGATCACAGAAAGGACAGGCACCAGTCAGATAAAGGAAGGGCAGGTAGCTCTAGAGATAACGAGATGGCAGGAGGCAAGCACAAGAACATAAGTAACAGAAACCAAGGTTACTTGGCATCATCATAACCAAATTCTCCCACCATAGAAAGTCCTGGATACACCATCACACTGAAAAAGCAAGATTCAGATCTAAAATCACTTCTCATGATGATGATAGAGGACGTTAAAAAGGACATAAATAACTCCTGTAAAGAAATTCAGGAGAACACAGGTAAACAGTGTTGTGGGAAATATTAAAAAGAGAAGGAATGTAGCATATTCCCCCACTATGACCTTGTTCTCTCAAGCCCATTGGACTGGCCAGCCATGCACTGGCAGGCAATGGTTGACCAGCTTTTATCTGAGTCAGAGCTCCATGATTGCTCCACCGAGCTCACTAGGTTCCCACTGGCAGGTTGCTACCATGCCAGCCCCATGCTTCAATATACCTACAGCCTCTGTGGTGCACATCAGGCAAACTCACACCTTGCTGCTGTACCTTTCTCTCTGGAACCCAGACAAGCTGCTGCATGAAGGAAAATGCAACACAAACTTAGGTCAAAAAACAATGGTAACTCAATCTCTGAGCACAACAACTAAAACGTAATCTTGTAAGCCTTATCAAAGTCTTACAAGACAAGTCTTGATTCCTCTGGTGGCAAATCCTTGTGCATCCACCATGATACCAGTACTACATCTTACCTATGTGCTGTCCCTATTCCAAAAGGACCCTCTCTCTCTCCTCCTCCTCTCTTCCCTTCTCTGACCCAAAAGTTCTGCCTATATGCCCAGTGACTGGCTCCTTTATTCATTGGGAGATTGGTTCACAAGAAGTCACATGAGTATGTAACTCACTCCTTGTCCAAAGCCCCTCCCAGGAGGGCAGAATTAGCATCAAAATACAAACAGTTCCAGGGCTATCCACAACAAAATAGCAAGAAACCCTTACAACACAAAAATTACAGGAAAACACAACCAAACAGGTGAAAGAATTGAACAAAACCATCCATGATCTAAAATTGGAAACAGTAACAATAAAGAAATCACAAAGGGAGACAACTCTGGAGTTAGAAACCCTAGGAAAGAGATCAGAAATCATAGATGCAAGCATCACCAACAGAATACAAGAGAAAGAAGAATCTCAGATGCAGAAGATCTTGTAGAAAACATTGACACAACAGTAAAAGAAAATGCAAAATGCAAAAAGCTCCTAACCCAAGACATCCAGGAAATCCAGGACACAATGAGAAGACAAGACCTAAGGATAATAGGTATAGAAGAGAGCAAAGATTTCCAACTTACAGGGCCAGTAAATATCTTCAACAAAATTATAGAAGAAAACTTCCCTAACCTAAAAAAAGAGATGCCCATGAAGGTACAAGAAGCCTATAGAACTCCAAATAGACTGGACCAGAAAAGAAACTCCTCCCATCACATAATAATCAAAATACCAAGTGTACTAAACAAAGACTATTAAAAGCAGAAAGGGAAAAAGATCAAGTAACATATAAAGGCAGACCTATTAGAATTATACCAGACTTCTCAACAAAGACTATGAAAGCTAGAATATCCTAGGCAGATATCATACAAACCCTAAGAAAAAATAAATGCTAGCCCAGGATACTATACCCAGCAAAACTTTCAATTACCATAGACAGAGAAAATAATATATTCCATGATAAAACCAAATTTATACAATATCTTTCCACAAATCCAGTCTTAGGATAATAGATGGAAAACACCAGCACAAGGAGGGAAACTACACCCGAGAAAACAAAAAGCAAGAAAGTAGTCTTTCAACAAACCAAAAAGAAGATAGCCACACAAACATAATACCACCTCTAACAACAAAAATAGCAGAAAGTAACAACCACTTTTCATTAATATCTCTTAACATCAATGGATGAATTTACCAATAAAAAGCCACAGACTAACAGACTGGATACGTAAACAGGATCCAGCATTTTGCTACATACAGGAAACATACCTCAGTGACAAAGACAGACACTACCTCAGAGTAAAAGAGTGGAAAACAATTTTCCAAGCAAATGGTCCTAAGAAACAAGCTGGAGTAGCCATTCTAACATTGAATAAAATCAGCTTTCAACCAAAAGTTATTAAAAACAATAAGGAAGGACACTTCGTACTGGTCAAATAGACGTATTTAAGGGGTAACTTCAGCAAGTGTTATAGGTATCTGATGAATCTCAGTGTAAAGACCTTGGGAAACACAAAGGAATGTTGCTTTTAGAGTGAAACTAACTTATCTTCAAGGGAGAACATTGGAGGTATATGAATTTTATGTTCACATTAGGGAGGTGAGTCCTGTATATTTTAGAAGACTAGTATTTATTTTCTCTGAATTTAATCAGGAGTTGTTAACTTATTTCTAGTTGAGTGTGACAGTAGTAATGTTTTCAAAGCTTACTGAAAACAAATAACATTAAACCTGTGATTTATGAGATTAGGTTGTGTGCTATTTCAGCTTTCCTTTGTCATTTCAAAGAAAGAAAAATGAATGGCCTATAAAACTGTAAGAGTTGACCTGTCAGAAATAATTTCTATTTGCATAATGTTTTTACATCATGATATAATTTATTTTAATCATATTTATAATGTGAAAGGATAAGATGATGATAATATTGGCTTATAAAGTTTTAGCCAAAAAAATTAACATTTTAATTATTATAGAACTGTCTACAAGTAATTTCATAATTTATTAATTCTGTATTTAATTTTGACATGTTTCTCATAATTCACTATTGTATAGAATACTGTGATAGATATCCCACAGTACATACATATTTTTGTCAACATAAATTCCTAGAAATAAGTTTACTAGATAAAATTTTATGCACAGTTTATACTTTGGCACTTGTTGGTAAACTGTTCATTAGAAGTACTGTATTGATTTGTACTGTTACATAGAACATTTCTCTAAAATTCTCTAACAATTAAAGTTTATTTTAAAAATAAATAAATAAATAAATAAATAAAGAACAAAACACCTATCATCTGATACCAACAGATTTTTTTCTCATAAAAGTTACCTTAGGTGTGTGATTCATATATTCAGAATCACTTTTAAAAAGTTGTAAAGAAGCAGTGTATAGACATTTCAGTGCATTGTTGACTTAGATAATCATTCCCTAATTAGAAGATGACTGTTTAATGAACTCATCATACATGCATACTAGAAGCTGAACTTCTCGAAGGGTTGAGTAGACTGCAAACTTTCAGCTCTGAGTAGTGGGGCTTCATGCAGTGCCCCAGGCTACAGGTGCAACATAGTATAATTAACAAGACAGAATACTGGAAAAGACTCCCCTATTCAGGCATAAGTATGTCTAGAAGTGTTCTGGGTGACTGCCAGGGGTTAAAGGATACACACTTGCTTGAACACACAAAGACACACACAGATATCCATGCCACTCCCATGGATACACACAATATTGGTGATATGTAGGTAATAAAACACTGGCTAAATCCCCTATAACAAACACTAAAAATTTTACAATGAGATTTGAAAGACATGTTATTATCCACATTTTATGAATGAAATATAAGTCCAATTACCTATGTTATAGAATCTCCAGGATTCACACAAGAACATAGCTGAACTGTTTCCCTATGTCTTCCACATAGTGATAGGGCCATTGTGTACCTGTTTCTGCTGTGCTGAGCCTCATTCCTGCTCTCCAGCATGTTTCAGATATGATGGGTCACAGGGAGGCATATTGCAGCCTACATATACTCTTCTGGGTGTACAGATTTTTCTGGGTATTATAGTGAATGGATCTTGCAAATGCAGTCGAGTTCTTTCATCCATTCATCTGGAATTAATCAAGGAGTTTGTCCTGATCACACCCAAGTCAGGTGACACATACACAAGAGAACCTGACTTTTATTATTATTTTTTTAAAAAAATGTATGGATGTTTTGCCTGCATATATGTGTGCACCAGGAAAGGCCAGGAGAGGCCAGACATGGATCCCTTAGGACTGAGTTCCAGACACTTTCCATTACCATATGAGTGCTAGGAATTGAACCCAGGTCCTCCTGGAGAAGAGCAAGTTCTCTTAACCACTGAGCCATCTCTCTAGCCCACAAGAGAACCTTTCTGAAGATGAGACTTTAGGCTTGTACAAGTGGGTTGCAACCTGTCTGATCTTTCACTTACCTGTCTATAGACTTTAAGTTTCCTAGAGAGTGATCTCAACTGAGTCATCCAGGTATTTGTTATAGTACACACACACGGGTATGACTGTATTCGCCTTTCTTCTCTAATTGAATGATAACTCAAACACCTATACCACATTTTGTTGACCATTTATTCAAATTTGGCTCCGAATATAATTTTCTTTGCAAATTACATGTCACCATATATTTGACATATTTATGCTATTCATCTATGAAATAGTTTGTTTCATGTACAAAGTATGTTTAACAACAGCAGTCAGTATTATCAGCACTCACTTATGGGTACTGTTAAATCTTTTCCACAGCATTTGGGAGAAAGCTTGAGGATCAGTGAGCCAAGTGCTTGCATGAATCAACAGACCCTGTTTCTAAGAATGTGAAAGGCAAACACATTCATGGAGGCTATCTTCTGACCTTCCATTTACTGTGATACCTGTGTACTTTCATTCACACATTCATGCATACGAACAAACAAAATTTTTTGTATGTGTCCACAGAGAAAGAGAGAGAGGGAGAGTGGGGGAGTGGGAAGGAAAGAGAGGGAGTGAGAAAGAGGGAGAGGAAAAGTTATAAAGGAAGAGAGGAGAGAGAGAAACATACACACAGAGATGAGAGAGAGAGAGAGAGAGAGAGAGAGAGAGAGAGAGAGAGAGAGA
>JADRCH010000131.1:4520785-4623663 GCA_019843965.1 Rhynchomys soricoides | reverse complement strand
GAGAGAGAGAGAGAGAGAGAGAGAGAGAGAGAGAGAGAGAGAGAGATTACTGTACATTTTAATGGGACCAGATACCAAAGACATTTATTGAAATTTCTTACAATGTAGCTGTGAAGTTCTGAAGTGAACTGTGTATTTCTAAGCCCAGCTGACATTTTACCCTGACTGTAATAGGCTGGAGCATTGTATACTTTTCTTAGAAATCTTAATAAACAAGCAAGAACAAGATGTACCTTATGAGTATCCAATGACACATTTAGAGTTTCTTGACTCAACAAAGGCCAGCATTTGGCAGTAATACAAGTAAGTGAATAGTGCAGATAATTCAAAGTTAGGAATGGAGCTGGGTCCTGGGCTTCCGTGAGTGGCAAGGTAACTGGTGATAACTCTGCAGTCTCTGCAAGGTGGTAAATTCCCCACTAATTTTTCCTGTTGTCTCATTTCCAAGCTTAGTTCCATCAACAAACCCCACAATTTCAATTTGGCTGAGTACGTTCACTATTCAGAATGTTCTAGAATACTTACTATGCTAATATAAAAGTTACTGACATTTGAGTAGGCATGGGGTCTGGTAGTCAGCCAGAGGCTGCATATTACCAATGTGTCAGCTCTTACGGCTGCTGTGCCTACATTTCTGGAGGTGGGCACAAAGAAGTTGATAAAGTCTACAGCCCCATCCTAATATTATCTCTTCCCACAGTGAAGGAAGCTGTCTTGCTGTTGCCTGCTACAGAGTTTGTTGATTGTTCAAAATAGTTGATAGATAGGGAGAGGCTCGGGGGTCCCGCTTCTGCCTGAGGATCTGCAGGCATTTCAAGGTTTCTGGGGGAGGGACAGACTTTTTTTGGTGGTATAACCACTTGTGAGTTGTCCTGTAAACAATGCCCTCTGTATCTGTGCTCCTGTAAATGACCCTACTCAAACTCATCGGTGCGTGCTCGCATATGTGAGCGCGCGCGCGCGCGCACACACACACACACACACACACACACACACGCCATGTGAAAATACAAGAGTACAACTACCTTGGATGAGTAAGGAGATCAGAGAGAGTGTTGTGATACAGGATAGGGGATAGGTGATGAGACGATGATGAGGTAATTACAAAAATCATTATGTCTGTATATGAAAATGTCATGATGAAACTCATTGTTATATATAATATATGCCAATAAAAATTTAACAGTATGTTAAAACAAAAACTTCCAGTGAGCCCAGGGTTTGCTTGTTGTCCTTGGACACTCATTGTGTGCTACCATCCATCTATGTCTGGTGACGTGACTGAGACATGGGAACCTAGGGAATCAGAGAGGATGTGAAACTCTGACAATGTTACTGCCATAGATGGAAGAATCCTTGGTCTTTGACTCAGCAATCTCGTGCCTTTTGCCAATCAAATAGTACACATTAGTGCATAGGTTCTAAGTGGGGTAAATGTCAGGCATTTTCTATTTTATGAAGCAATATTGTAGATGATCACTACAATCAATTATTTAGCAATTCCCATCCCAAATATGTCATTGTACCCAAGGCTTTCATGTTAGCATTAGTCAAGTATTCCTTTTGACCATGAGTAGTTGGAAACTGTCTTCACAAAGTAAGAGTTTACTTTTCTTGCACAAACAAGAGCCTCAAACTCGGCAGCTAAACTGAGAGTGTTAGGGAGGGAAGGCACAGATGCCTGCTGGGACATAGTCTACTGTGGTGCGGGACAGAGTTTATGCAGAAGAACTTAGCAAGGATAAGGGTTTGGATGAAAAGATTGTCCTGGGTCTAGTTTCCAAGTATCAAGGTGAATGAGCCTTTTAGATTGTTCTTTAGGATATGTGATAGAATCAAAGTTCTTTGATACTGTTAAATCAGAGTGAGGCGATAATGTATCATTAAATCATGTTTCTGCTTTATGGGTGTTTACCTCTTTTATCATTTGCTTCTGGTTTCTCTCACCTCTCCTACTTTCCTCTCAAACTTCTGCCTCCTCCTCATTCAAGTCACACTATCTTCTCACTTGACTTTGAAAATTGGAATGCTGTGAAGAAAATCTCTACATCCTTTCCCTCCCACATGTCGGCAGGCTCTCCACTGGCTCTGCTTTCCCATCTGTTACTATCTGTACTTCCTGGGGTACAGTCCCTGGACCAGCTGCATCACTGCTACCTAAAGACTTGTTAGAAATGCACATTTCTCACTTCCTACCAGAGAATGAATGACTGTGGGACCTGAGAGGAAGGACTAGCAACCTGTGTTTGCACCAGCCTTCCAGTTGATTCCACAGTTCTAGACAGTAGGCTTCCAAATACTGCTGAAGAGAAATTATTCATGCTCTTAGTTCAAGCCATTACTGATCCTCCCTTGCTCCAAGTGAATCTCTCTAGGAATTCTTTTATCTACAGTATCATTTGATATTCTGTGTTTCAACATTACTATTAACATACAAACGTGGTTCTAATTTCCATTTTAAGAATAAGACACCCTCAAAAGCACCACCGACTGCTGACTGCACCATCTTCTCTCAGCATAACCCCACAAAGAATCACTTACACTCCTCACAATTCTCATTCTCTCTGAATCACTCCAAGGATCTACCTAGGCTGTTGCTGTCAGCAAAAGTGACCTCCACACTGCAAGTCTGGTGGTCAAATCTCAGGCTCTATTTATGTGACTCCCCAAGTAGTACTCAACACCACTGTTTACCATCTCTGCCCAGTATACTTCTCAGCACCACCTCGCTACATTTCCTACCACTGCACTGTGACTCTTTCTCAGCCTCTGTGCTTTTCCTCTGAAGAGCCACAAAACAAGAGTCTACTATTCAGATTCACTTTCTTGATGATCTCCTTGTGGTTCTGTGCCTGTATTCCTCAAAATTTCACTTGTTTTTGAGCTCTGAGGACTCATGTGTTGTTGATTTTGGATGTCTGATAGACATTGAATAGCCAATTTTTCCCAAACCAAACTTGATGTTTCTATAAAACTTGGTTCCTCTGTCTTGTCTGATTATAAATTTGGATCTGTAAGCTTAGCACAGTCTTTGATGCTCTTCTGTCTCCTTGTACTGATCTAATCTGTCCTGGGAAATCCTATTGGCCCTACTTTGAAAACACACAATCAATCAGAGTATTATGTATGTTCTCTAGTGATATTATGAGTAAAAATACAAATCAACCACACAGCATCATTTCCTCTTAGGTGACTTGAAAATCACTAATGTTGAGGACACACAGCTGACTGACATGCAATTTGTCTCCTATAGCCTTGTGATAACAACTCTGCCCCATGGGTTGTGATGGTAGTGGTCATCTGGGTTGCTTTCCAGGAATCTGAAGGCCACTTTTTTTCTGTAAACACAAACTTGTCCTTTTGGCTTATAGATATCTGGTGGGTACTGAAATGGAAATGCTGAGCATCTCTGACTTTGTATTGTTTGTCTCCTGCTACCCAACCTTTGGGTCAGTTTGACTCAAATGGGCTTTAGACATGTTGATCACTTGAGAAATGTTTTATCCAAAGTATAGTATAGAGAAATCTTGACCAAGAATTACCTATCCATTTCTTTTCTTTCTTCAGTGCAGAAGATACCCAAAGACTTCCATGCCTGGAATGAACAGGAAGTGATACCCAAGTTCCTGGAAAGTCTCTGTCTATGCTCTGGAAGACCATGGACACTTCCTCTCTCATTAGGCTATGACCTTCATTATTACTCAGCTGTTCTTATGTGTTTGTGACAAGCATAGCTTCCATCCCTCATGTGTTGTGCATGCACATCACAATTATATTTAAACTTATCTAGTTTTGAAAATAATTTTATTTATAAAAGAACTTTTAGAAGGATATAAAATGTCTTTTAGAATGTTTATCTATGGAATTTAGCATTGCTAGCTAGATATTATTTTCACTTAATAGCTTAGTTTATATATGTTAAATATTTTTTGAGATTATAATATAATTACATAATTTCCTTCCTTTCCTTTCTTTCTTCCAAATCCTCTCTCATGTACTTCCTTGCTTTCTTTCAAATTTATGGCCTCTTTCTTTAATTGTTATTGCATCTATCTATTATCTATCTATCTATCTATCTATCTATCATTTATCCATCTAAATAGGTAACTACAACCTGTCCAGTCTATACAATTTATTTGTTTGTATATATACATACATATATATATATATATATATATATATATATATATAGTTTGTTTGTTTGTTTTGTTTTTTGTTTTTGTTTTTGGCTGACCATTTGGTATTGGAAAATCAATTGTACTTCTTTTTCCTGAGGAAGACTATTTCTCCCACTCTCAAGATTCCTTAGCAGCCTATAGTTGCCTATAGTTTGTGTAGGGTTGAAGTCTCATGAACTTTTCTCCTTTCATGCTTGCATATCTACTAGTGTTGTCCCTGTTTAGGTCATGTTTAGGTAGCCATGTTTGGGAAACATTATGGTTATAGATTGTTTGATATTTATTTGTAGTATACATAACTTCATAGAAAACTTCCTGTTCATCTGGCTCTTATAAACTCTCCACTCTTCTTTCACAATGATCTCTGGTCCCTGGGTACTAGAGTTTGTTGAGGATGTGTCAGTTAGGATGGACTCCACAAGTCTTCATTTTGATCAGTTGTGGTTTTCTGCAACAGTCTTTATCTAGTGAAAAGAGAACTTTCCTTGATGAGAGATGAGAAATATATTTATCTGTAGATATAAGGATAAATAATTAGAATGTAGTTAGAGATTATGCTCTGAAATTGTAAGCAAACCACAATTCAGTGCTTTCATTTATAAGCATTATCATATTTATGGTGTCTCTTCACAACAATAGAATACTGTCTAAGACAGATATTGGTACCAGACAGTAAGGTATTGCTGTGACAGGCCTGACCATGCTGCTTGTTGGCAGAATGTGGACTTTGGGACTTTGGAGTAGGAAAGTAGCTGAATGCTTTAAGCAGCGCTTAATGGACCATTCTAGTAAGAACATGGGAAACAGTGGTATTGAGAGAAATGTGGCTTTTGGAAACATGGCTTAAGAAGGTTCAGAATGGAAGAATATTAGTAGCCTAGAGACCAGTTTTTTAAAAAATTTATTTTAGTTTTTACTTATTCACTTTACATCCTGCTCACTACACTCTCCCAGTCACTACCTCCCACAATCTTTCCCCCATGTCCCCCTCTACTCTGAGTGGGTGCCTCTCCCTAGATATCCCCCCACCCAGGCACTTAACATTCTATGAGGCTAGGTGCTTCCTCTTTCACTGAGACCAGACAAGGAAGCCCAGCTAGAAGAACTCATCCTATTCCATGTACAGGTAATATCTTTTAAGATAGCCTCTGCTCCAGTTGTTTAGGACCCATATCAAAACCAAGCTGCATATCTGCTACATACGTGTGAGGAGGCCTAGTTCCAGTTTATATATGTTCTTTGGTTGGTAGTTCAGTCTATGAGAGCTCCAAGGGTTGAGGTCAGTTGACTCTGTTGGTCTTTCTATAGAGTTCCTATCCCTTAGGAGCCACAATCCTTCCTCCTATTCTTCCATAAGAGTCCCCAAGCTCCATCCACTATTTGGCTGTGGGTGTCTGCATCTGTCTGTGTCAGCTGGTGGGTAGAGCTTGTCAGAGGACATCTATGCCAGGCTCCTGTCTGCAAACATAACAGAGTATCATTAATAGTGTCAGGGATTGATGCTTGCCCATGGGATGGGTCTCAAGTTGGGCCTGTTATTGGTTGGCCATTCCCTCAGTCTCTGCTCCATCCCCAGTGCCTGCATTACTTGTAGACAGGATAAATTTTGGGTTAAAAATTTTGTGGGTGGGTTGATGTCTCTATTGTTCCACTGGGCTTTATGACTGGTTACAGGATATGGCAGGATACCCATGTTTCACTCCAAAGACCCAAAGAAACTAAACAAGAAGCAAGGCACAAGTAGTGATGCTTGAATCTCACTTAGAAGAGGCAGGTGAAGAGAAGAAGGGGAGACAGGATCAGATGTAGACTGGGACAAGAAAGATGACCAGATAATCATGAGAAAAATGGAAATCTGAAACTGACAAGGATGGGGAGTAAGGGGGCATCTCCATGAAGAGACAGAGACCTGGGATAAGGGAGGTGCCCAAGAATCAATGGGGGTCACCTTAGCTGTGACTCACAACATTGGGGATATGGAACCTGAAGTGACCATTCTTATTTTGCCAAAGGATGTGGGTTCTATAAATAAATAAATAAATAAATAAATAAATAAATAAATAAATTAATCTGCCCGTGGCTAAATTGAAAAGTTTTGGATTAGTGGTTTTGGCAGAGGAGATTTTAAGACAGCCTAGTATTCAATATATCATGTGGCTATTTGTGGTCACTTTTCTTTAGATATATAATGAGAAGGAGCAAGCAGAGCAAGGAAAAATACTAAATGTACAGTTTGAAGAGAAAAAGAGCACCAGGAAGTATAATAAAGCTTACGACATGCATCAAGGAGACAAATGGTTTTTTTAAAATGTCTGATGCTAAAAAGAATAAAGAGAGTAGTAACCTCAGGGCAAGACTCCATCCAGCTTAGCTTCTGACTTGTAAAGGGGAATTAAAAAAAAAAAGCTTAACCAGTGGAGGAAACCATTGAAAGTAGAAAGCTGATACAGATGTATTTGAATGAGGAGGCCAAATTCCAGGCCCAGCAAGCAGCAAAACATGGCAGCTTTGGCCACATGGTCTGGCTTTAGAGTAAAGAAAGAGGTTGAAGAATCTTCTCCATGGCTATGGAAAGGCCCTAAGACCAGATGTGTATCCAGGATGTCCCTGCATGGAGGCCTAGAGAGGCCATTGTGTGAGGTGAAAGTGAAGTCTGGAATTGTTGGACACCTCATGACATTGAAGATATCAGAGTTCTGGGATGCCTGTCAAGAAGAGCAGCTAACAGAATATGAAAACCATCCAAAAGAGAGAAGAGTGTTGTATCCAACACAGCAGAAAGAATTGGAGGTTGGAAGAGCACTTTGACATCAGACATGGAGATGCAGAGTTTGGAGTTTACTCAGCTAGGTTTTGGTCTTGCTTTGATCTAGTATTGCCTCACTCTTTTCTCTTTACTCTCCTTTGGAATGATAATGTATATTAGGTGCTATTGTATGTTGCAAGTATGTGATCATTTTAATTTTGATCTCATAGGGGGTTACACTTAAGAGATTGCCATAGGTCTCAGAAGAGACTATGGACTTTTCGTTTGTTTGGTTTTTTGTTTAAGAATAGATTCAATAATCCACGCCCTTTTCCTTGTATTCCTATAATATTTTCATATCTCCCCCTTTCTTCTCAAGCTCTTTCCCTGACTTAAGAATGAAAGAACAGAAAAAAGGAAATGAAAGAAAGAAATTTCTGAATCTAAGTTCCCAAACTTTGCTTTTTCCCTGTCCAAGACGATAACTATTTGTAACCAGCCTCTGTTAAACAATGACAAACATTTAACACCCCAATGACCCCAAATCATCCATCCCACCTCCTGGGAATGAGGTGTAGTTCTCTTATAATTGCGTCCTGATGATTTTGGGTGTAGTCTTTTTTGGGCAAAGGGCCAAGAAAATTAGAAAAATGTTTAGTCGTAATAATGTCAGTGAGAAGAATTTTCCTAAGGTGTTTATGCATTTTGCTTTTATATAAGGCACATTAGAAAATTTAGTTGGACACATTAGAAAGCTTAGCTTATCAGTCAGCATTTAAAATGTTTAACTGTTGTAGTGATGTTTAGTGGTATCTTCTTACACATGTCACTTTCATTTTCTTTAGAAATAATGATGCTGAACAATTTGTGTGCTTATTAGCAGTTCTTTTATTTTCTCTGGTGTAGTGGTTGGCTCAATTTTTTTTATCCATTACTTTCTTATAAGAATTCTTTATGTAGTCTGGGCAAGGTCTTCCTCACACATATGCCAAGCAATTATTTTCCCATAAAATATAGTTTATCTTTTCCTTCCTTTACATTATCTTTCAAAGAGCAAGTGGTATGACTGTGATTGCAGATATACAATCAGCACATTCTTTTATACTTTGTGCATTTTTGTGACCTAAGAAATTCTTACCTGAATTTAAGATATAAGTATTTTTCATCAACATTTTCTCTGGTATGGATTGTAGATTTATATTTTATATTGATAATTATCTATGTTCTATTTTGAATTAATTTCTAAAAAGAGAATGAAACAAACATTAAATTTTATTTCTTCTTATGTGAACCTCTACCGATTCTGGCTCTAGTTTTAGAAAGCTAATTTTTCCATAGAAGAAGAATCTTGAATTTGTTTTATGTTTTCTTTTTGCTAAGTTCATACTTATGGCTGATGTTTAGTCCTGTAGTTAGCTACCATAAGTCATCTAACATTTTTGTCCTTTCAAAAAAATTGTCTATTTTGGCTGCTTTCATTTATATATTGAGTGAGCATTGTGAATAAGCTTATCAATTTCTTTTCTTTTCTTTTACTTTTTATTTATTCTTTGTGACTTTCACATCTTGCACCTTAATCCCATTCATCTCCCCTTCCCCTCATACCCATACTCCACTCTTACAACCTCCTCCCAACAGAGAAACAAAAAGTCTTGTTGTGAAAGTTATAGTGTGTCATAGTGTGACACACAGTATACCCCTTTGTCCACACTTCTTCTCTTGCAAATGTTTATTGCAATTACTTGTTGGTTTGGTGTGAGGCCTCTGGCCTCTTTTCATAAAGAGACAGAACTTAAAAGCTGTTTTGTTTTGAGGAAGAATTGGTATCCACATCTGGAAAGTTATCTCAGGTTAGTTTGGTTCTATGCCCAACCTTGGGTGCCATTTGTAGAAGTTCTGTCTGGTTCTTGCTCCCAGCTCCATGCTTCTAGACATAAGACTCACACTCAAAATATATTTACAAATACCTTGGCGTATAGCCAGGTTCTTCTCTGAGTAGATCATAAGTTAAATTAACCCATTTATTCTAATCTACTTTCTGCCACATGGCAGATACCTGTGCTCGGGTACCATGCATCCATCTCATTACATATTCCTGGGCAAATCTCCCTGTGCCTCACTCTATCCCAGAATTCTTTCTGCATTCCAGATATCCTACCTTATATTCTACCCTTTCCTATAGGCTGTAGGTTTTTTTTTTTTTTTAATTGACAGGTGATGTATCCATATGATACACAAGATAATCTCTCTACAAAGATCCACTGGTTAGTTAATTGGTGGTTGTCTTCAAAGTCCCTGGGTTTCAGTACCAGACATGGTTTCCCTTTGTTGACTGGGTCTTAAGTTTAATTAAAAGGCTTTTGGTTACCACCAAAGTATGCTCGACACTACTGCTCTTTTGGCTATGATGACATGCTCGTCACTGTTGTGGTTCAAAGACACCATAGCTATGCGGAACTTTTAGTTTCTTCCCTCCATTGGAAGCTTGTACAGAGCTCCTTCTGGTACTGTGAAAAATAATGCACAGGGAGGAGGCTTTCATATCAAATCCTGCTTGGGGCCTCAGGGCCCAGTGTCTGAAATACAAGATGTCTTTAGCAATAGGTATTTACTTTTAACCTCTGGGGTGGGGGTGGGGCATCAAGGACAGTACTCATTGCCTGTGATGGTTTGGGACTTTCTTGATCAAACTTGGCTGACAACTTAAAAGAGGGCTTTGTATGTGGGGTTTTGGGCTTAGATGACCTATGGGTCTTGGTGAAGCCTTGTCAGTTTAGGAAAATTTCACCTGGTATTTTGACAATGTTTTTCACAGGCTTGGAATTCACCATGTAAGCTACATTGACTGTCTAGTAAATCCAATGAATCTGTCTTCACCTACCTCGAAGTGAGATTACAAGCATGTGGCATTTTCGTTTGTTTTGTTTTGCTCTGTTTTGTTAATGTAGGTGCTGATAATTAAACCCTGGTTCTCATGCTTGCAATGCAAGCGTTTTACTGATTATTTTCTTTTATTTTTTTTTTTAATCATATATTAGAACTCTTTAGCCTCTAGTTGACAAGATGATTGCAAGCAAAGTACCAGCTTCTCCATTCTTTGGCCACTGGTTAATGTATTTTTCCACCAACACTTATTCTTATACATTGGTTTTTCTATGATGTGAGCCTCCAGACATATGTTCAGAAATACTGCTGACACCCTGACCCAAATCAAATCCTATTGTCATTGCTTTCTGTTTTATTCATACTTCTATAGTGTCTAATTCAATTTGTAGTATCAAGAGTGGTTGTTTATTTATTTATTTTCATGCCTTTTTAAAAACTTTTTTTCTATTTTGTCCCTTTTTTTCTTTTTTGTTTCTTTTTTTGTTTGCTTTTTTGCTTTTTTTGCTTTTCCTTCCTTCCTTCCTTCCTCCTTTCCTTTTTTTTTTTTCACATAAACTCTCTTGTATCCCAGGCTGGCTTCAAATTTTCTATTTGGCAAGGATGACCTTGAATTGTAGCTCCCTGGTGCTGGAATTCTAGGCTTGCATTTGCTGTGCATGATTTATGTGGTGCTGAAGCTCAAACTAATCTAGCCAGCACTTCTTCCACCACTGGGCACTGTCTGCTCTTCCTGTTTTCCCCTCTGCATTACTTGTATAACTTCTTCCTCATTCCTGCACAACCTTGTCCTAAAAATCATCTTCTGGTGGTCCATCCTTACCATAGTGTTTATAATGGATGCTACCTTTACAATATCTGATCTTTTATTCCATTCTTCCTCTATCCCCAGCATTTATCAACTTTGACATACTCTGTAATTTACCTATTAAATTTGTTGACTGTTAATTATTCACAATGGAATATAGGCTCTACATTTGTTCTTTTCCTGGTGACACTGAGGACAATGCTTGGAATATTGTAATCTCTCAGTAATGTTTGTTGAATTGATAATTTCTCTCTTGTGGTCAGATTCCAGTCAGGACAGGGAAGTAGATGAAAAAGATGAAGTAAGAAAGAAGAAAAAAACTGGTGTTTGGGGGCATGTGGAGGAGAAAGAGAGGAGTAAGAAGAGACATCTCTATCACATGAAAATGAAAGCAAAGTTGAGCATTTTTCACAAACATCTGACTTGCTAACTACAGCAAATCACCTGATAATCTTAAATAGATTATCTTTTCACACTGAACAGAACTGAGCTTTTGTCTGTAAGAAAGTTGGAGAGCATAGATATCAAGTAGCTGCCCAGTGCCATTTAGGCAAATGTTGGTGTCTATGATGATTAATCTCGATTGTCCCCTTGATTGGATTGAGAAATCTCTGGGATTAGTAAAATCCATCTTTAGACATATCTATGAGGATGTTTTCACAGACAGTCAAAACAGGGGGGCTCTGACCTCACAAATGATTAATCCATCCTTAGAACAAAAGTCTGAACAAACTATTGAGAGATGGCGGAAGTGTGGAAGGTAGGGCCTGGTTTTAGGAAGTGACTCACCTGATGCTTATCTCTGGGAGCTGTACCAACTAAGGGCCCATTCCTGTTATTGCTGCAGTTTGCTTCCAGCCTATCTAGGTATGCCACGGCACCTGTACAATAGTTGACTGAAACTTTTAAAATGAGACAAAATTAATTCTTCCTTCTTTTAGTTATCCCTGTTGGGTACTTTGTCACAGTGATGTAGAATATGTCCCGCATAATGCCTGTGAAATATGACAGATGACCCTTTATTTAAGCATTATCATTTCCTTCTTATAGTATGGAATCTGAAGCTGAATAGGATGAGATTCCCAAGTATATACTGCTGGTAAGTTGCAGAACTAAGATTAATTCTGCTCTATCTGGCACCTTCCTATTGTTGCCAAAGATCACATACATTCACAGTGGCTCCCAGTTTCCCTTGATCAGTGGACATGTGCTTTATTAATACTGTTTCCACTAAAACATGATGCCAGATTACTTGGATGGCCTTTTCATACTTTTATCACCTTGAATTCAATATTGCAATAGCCACAGTAAGATATAATCACATGAAAACATGACCAATAAATTAATTAATCAAGTCCATGCTGTCAGAGTTTACAGTAAATCTAGGGCTTGTCTGAAGGACTGACCTTGTTCCTAAAGAATGGGTCCACAGAGGAAAATAGGACTATTTAGATAGCAAGAAAACTGTTTCTGTCTTGGTAGAAATGATGCCCTAGATTAGGACAAAGTCTAAGAATCAATACTAGAAAAGATTACTTATAATTTTAATGCATCCAAACACAAATGGAGATGGATGCTGGTTAGTAAGGTAGATAACTATGAGTTTGTAGCTATTTCAACTCATTAATAAATAGAAAATCATTCAGTTGCTAGATTCAGAGATGCAGAGACCCCCAAGGACAGGAATCATCTTTGTATGTTGTTGTTCTTCTGTTATATTTCATGCATCACATCTGACTAGCCTTGGTATGCTAGTGTACCAAGGATAAATGCACTAAGCTTTGGAATCTACTACGGTAGAATTACTTTTTAGTGGTTACTAATTTCTTTGAAAACAAATTTGGTTTTATTTTATTCTACAGGCAATCCTAGTTTTGTAGACATAGTTGGATGACAACATTTTTGGACTGGTGTAATGGTCTGGTTGTATTTCAAAAAGCAAAACAGATTCCTCTTCCTGAAAATACCACCTATGCATCTCTTCACTTTCCAGTACTATAGGGGACATGGACCATGCAGGTTCTGCTCAAAGATGCTTAAGAGATAAGGCTCTTTAGGAGCTAAAGTGGAAAAGTAATAGGAGTGTGGGGTCAGTGGGTTGTATTTGGTAGGAGAGGGAGAGGGAGAGGGAGAGGGAGAGGGAGAGGGAGAGGGAGAGGGAGAGGGAGAGAGAGAGAGAGAGAGAGAGAGAGAGAGAGAGAGGGAGATATCTCCAAGTTCCAATGTGCTCCTGGCTCTGACACTACCCACTGACCTAACTGGGATCAGGCTCATTTTTCAGCCACACTATCACCTTCCCTGCCATCCCTGGCCATTGATGGTCTCGATCTTCTTGAATTGGCTGAGCTTCCTTGACTATTCAAAAATATTTACTGCACTCAAAGTCAAACACTGAGAAAAAAGAGGACTTGCCTTCAATGGGCAAGATTGCATCTTCCTGACTGGGAGAACGTTAGAGGGCAGCTGCTGGTATGGTTCCCTCCATTACCCTGCCAGCTCATTAGAGACTATTAGAAGATTAATTGCCAGTTCTCTTCAGTATAGTGGGACCATGTGACTAGTTCCAGCAAATGAGAATCAATGGAGGTGTTCAGGGAACTTCTGGCCTTCAAGTAAGTATGACTTTTTAGGTACTTTTCATTTTCTTTCTAAAACAATTCCAAGATTACATGTTGACATAAATCTAGCCTGAAATATAAGTAGCCATAAGGTGGAATTTCCTGGGATTCCTGCATGCGATGTAGAAAATTCACTTTTCTTAAATTTCTGAGATTTGGGTGTTTTGTTTTGTTTGTTTTTTGTTTTGGTTATCAATGAGGAACTTAACTTCTAAGTAATTTAGAAACCATTCATAAATATTTTCCTAAGTGAAATATATGCTCAGTGAAGTCTCCTACTGTTTCTCTGAGAACACACTCAGTCAAGTTCAAATCAAGTTTATTTCTTAATAGCAGAGTATTGAAAGAAGGCGGAAAGTCATTCCAGAACTGAGTCAAATAAATAGTTGTTTGTAGATGACAAGAAGAAGAGACTTAGAGAAATAGGATTACCCTATTAGATAGAGCTTTTGTCTGGAAATTTTTCCATATGGCAAAAGAATAGGATTCAACCTTAGAGACTCAAAGACTGATAGCTAAGTTGGGGAAACGGGATGAATAGAGAACACACAGATTTGTGCATTCAGGACTCATGGAGCATGTAGAAGAGAGCCAAAGCATACATCTCAGCAAATACACAAAATCATACATAATGTCACTCATCAGGGGATGGTAAACTCCTCATTCTCCAATATTCATTAGATACTCAGTAGACTGGACCACAGGCATAGCATAATGAGAGGGGAAAAAAGTGAAGGGTGGGATTATCACATGATCCTTCTGTCTCTAAGTTGGTGTAATCTACTATGCAAAGGACCAGACTAAGAGACAACCTTCTGTGATCTGTGCAGGACAATAGCAAACAGAATGACAGCTAGGAAGACCTTCTCCAGGCTTCTTCAAATTTGTGATCCATCCTTTTCAACTTATGGGATATGATAGGCTAGCACAGGTTTTGATAAAACAAGGAAGGATGATACCTGGCATTTCTTGTTTAGTGGCTTTTTATCATTTTTTAAGACCATCTATATAATTTTTCTCCTGATTCTGGTCTTTTAAATTCAGAATTTCATTCAAAATTTAGAATTTATGGCTCATCAGTCCTACACAGGGAATTTTAAGGCTAAATACAGATTATTTTTCATGCTTTGTGTTCCACTTGCTGATTATGAAATGTGAGACAGCAGGGGTTGGCATGATCATGAATGTTAAATGGTGCACAAAATAACTACTCTGTTGGTGAACTACAGGGCTACATTGGCTATACCTAGGAAACTATGAATGGATTTCCAATAAATCCACAATAACATAATTTATACATGATGGAAATTAAAGTAACAAGAGAATCTCAAGGAGTAAATTAACCATGCAAGACTCCTTCCTGAATGCTAATTAGGATACTGAGGTCTAATCCCTATGTGTTATGAAGTCAGCTTATGCTCAACAGTCAAGTAGATAAAGACTAGTGATGCAGGATTTGTATTTTGATTGTCATTTCTTCTTTCTCAAATAAGATCACTTACAATGGCCAATGGAGCATTTCTGCTCTCCTTTCTGTCCCTCAGGAAAAATACTGTGTCTTCCTCCAGGGATGCTGTCAGAGTTACACTAGGTTTATCCCACTTTTGCGGGGTCAGGATAGGGAAGGGATGTGGAAGCCATGAGCCTGGAAACATTGGTTAAAAAAAGCCTTACCACTTATACTAGGCCTGAGAAGGTCAAGTATGTTGGGGGAAAAAAAAGTTCTTTCAGAGATAGTCACACTCATAATCCATGGAACTTATGAAGATGTTACTTTGTTAAAGGCAAAGAGATTTTGTACATAAAATTAGGCTCAAGATATGGTGGTAAGGGAACTAGCCCAATGGCCCAATGCAATCACAAGGCTTCTCTGGAGTGCAAAAGGAAACCTGGAATTCAGGATGAGGTTACCTATACCTGGGGTTGAATATGGAGAAAGTGCCATGAGCCACAGAATTCATTAGCTTTGAAAGCTGAGAAAGGAAAGGGAATGCTTTCTCCTCCAGAGCTGTGAGGGAAGCCTGTAGTCCGCCCCCCCACCCCCGAGACAGGGTTTTTCTGTGTAGCCCTGGCTGTCCTGGAACTCACTCTGTAGACCAGGCTGGCCTTGAACTCAGAAATCCGCCTGCCTCTGACTCCCGAGTGTTGGGATTAAAGGTGTGTGCCACCACTGCCCAGCTTTGTAGTCTTTATTACAGCCACCAAGTGAAACCTACAGAAGGATAGGGTAATAAGTTGCTATTTAAGCCACATGTCTATGCTAATTTGTTATAGAAGCAGTAGGAAACTAATACACCAGAGGCCAGTTCTACATTTGTCAGATACATGGGTGCTTATTGGATGACCGCATCAGTAAAATTACTTGTTATTCAAATACATACCAACTATAATCTCATTAGCACATGCAATTCAGTAGTAACTGAAGCTAAATATATGATCCTGAAAAAAAATCTAGAAATATCTGTTTAAAAAACCTTACTTGCCTTTACTTTAAGTTCATAGGGAGAGATGACATTTCAATTTGTGAAGTGAGCATGCCAGGTCAGGAGTTCTAACCTGCTTACATTGGAAACACTTACTTCCATGTTCTGTGCCCAGATTTTATTTTCTTTATAGGATTCCTACCCATGTAGATTCCATTTCTTTGCTTACTTTCTCTACCTTCCTGCTGGAAGGCCAAATTTGTGAAAGCAAATAAGTTGCCTAGGTTTGGGGCACAATCACCATTTTAGTTGCTTTTCTCTTTGCTGTGACAAAACACAGACAAGTGCATTTTAAAGATGCACTTTGGGCTCATGGTCTAAGTAGGAGGCAGGGAGGGAGGGAGAAACAGAAAAACAGAGACAGAAAGACAGACAAAAAGACAAACAGACAGATAGACATAGTGATAGTGAGACAGAGACAGAAGGATGAATGGATGGGTAGATAGATGGATAGATAGATGGATAGATGGATAGATAGATGGATAGATGGATAGGTGGGTCGATGGATAGAGATCAGAACCCAGCTGGCTCTCTCCGTTTTTAATTTTTATTTAGTCTGGGACCCAAGCCTGTGGATAGTGCTGTCTAAATTAAGAGTGAGTCTTCCTTTGTTGGTGAGATCTCTCTGGAAATACTCACATAGAAGGCCCAGAAGTGTGTCTTCTAGGTGATTAAATATAGTCAAGTCAACAATGAAGACTAATTATCATAATTACATATCACATTTCTCCCAGGCAGGTGGATTAAAATATCAGTGTTTAGAGAAATCATGATATTAGGAACCTGTCCTGATCTAAAACCTTCAGCAGGTCTCTGAACTCCCACACATCAGTGACTTTCATCTGAAGACCTATGCCTTATTGAAAGCAGTGTGGTGGTCACAGGTAGACATTCCTTGGTCCATGAAAGCTTGGTTTTTAGCCTGTCTGTTAAGTAGCTTACACAGATTTTCCTTAGGGAAAGAAATACAAGGTAGAGAAGTAAGCCTTAAAGATTCCACCTACCCAAGACTCTAGACATAAATATGGGAGCCAAAGGTATCAAAGTTTCCAAATTAACTCTTTGCTTGCCATGGCTCTAGTACCCGAAGCAGCTTCTGCCCCAGGGTTGTCACCTAGCAGCGCAGATCTACAAAGACTGAATCTAAACATTACTTTAGGCTATCTTTCAGAGAAATCTAAAGATCCTCATTAGTTTGTGTCAACTCCTCTGAGAACCCAAGTTAGATATGCTGAGGTGGCAGGATAAGGATTTGAAGTGAATTTGGTGTAGCACACACCATGCTTCTTTTATAGCACCCAAGTTGGTTCTGCCTTGGGAAGAGGGACTGCGGGTGACACTGGGCAACTTCTCCAGGGAAACAGTTACTCAAGCTGGCAGAGGATTTTGCAGGGCAGGTTCCAATTAGGAGACAACCATGTCACCTTGATGTTGGACATATTCTAATGCCTGCCCTGGCCTAAGACAAACATGAAAGAAGGCAAGAAAACCATGGATTGTACATGTACTCTGATCCCATGGTGACTTGGCTCAGTCCCAAGTTTTCAAACTGAGCATATCTTATTCTCTAGTTTGCCAGGGTCTTCTGTGTTTGCAACTTCACGTAACTGCAGGAAGTTCTGTGAAGAACACACTTGCATTGCCAGTAGTAGGAATAGCCATGGTGGTGTGTTCTGTAGACGTTTATTAGCTGGTAGGAATTCCTACTTCAACTATGATTACAACAAGGGTCTGAATAGAGTTTTTGATCACCAAGTCTCTGTTCTATAGCAACAACTTCACCAAGCAGGCTTTGTCTGCAGTAAACTCTCATAAAGTTAAGGGAATGTATAATCCAAAACCGACCAAGAAGAGTTGTTTGAGGTAAATGGTACCTCATGATGCCGTGTGATTCTTTAATAACTACCATTTTTCTACATCCCAGCTTGGAAGGACTCTGTCTTCAAGCTGGTCTTGGCCTCCCTCACTTCCCCTTGTGATAAGCTCAACCACCCTCCAGCTTCCTCTTCTCTCCTCACCTCAAAGTTTAATACTCTCAATAAACTTTTATCTCATTTTTCATTTGCCTCCACTAGATCCCTTAATGATTCCCATTTATACCTTTTCCAATTGGTCTTAACACTGTGCTGGGGCCATGGCACCTGGATCTTCCTAGAAAAGACAATTCTCTCACTACTGCATCCTGTTACATCATGCTGTGATGTTGATTTAGAAAAATAATTTCAGGGCTAAATACAAATCTCTCCAGTCACAGTTCTTCAGGGTTCTCATTTTCTGCCAAGGTAAAGGCACAAAAAAATCTGCTATAGAGACTCATGATGACATTTACTTTCTTGATTTAAACCCATGTTGGTACAATGCATGCGGCACTCTTCAGGCCCCTTCTTAGCCATATATTGTAGCGTATCATATGTAAATGGCTTGCATCCTCCTAGACTCTTACCCTCTTGAGTAACAGTTATGCTTGTGACACTCTGGCACACAGTGCAGTATTCATGTGAAACCATCAAGGGATTGGTACTGAGCTGAGTGTCAAGGTCTTGTGTTGCCTGCTCCCTGTAACTCCTTAGGTCTCATTGTAGAGTTTTAAAAATTACTTTTATGTGTTTTGAGATTACAATTTAATTATATCATTTTTTCCTTTCCTCTCTTATGTAAACCTTCCCTACTCTCTTTAAGATTCATAGTCTCTTGAATTATTGTTATATATATGTGTATAAATATATAATAAAATATATACTTAAATATGTAAATGTAACCTACCAAGTCCTTACAATGTTTCCTATGCATATATGTTATCAGGGCTGATCATTTTAACTGGATTACCAATTTATATGCTCTTTGCTGGGACAAATTATTTCTCCTAATCTAAGCATTCCTCATGGTCTTTCCCCCTTCCATGTTAGCATGTGTCTATTAGTATCTTCATTGTTCAAGTCATGTTTAGACAACCATGTTGATTACACTTTATGAATGTAGCTTCTCTGACATGTTTATGAGACACAATCTCACAACAAGCTTCCTATTCCTCTGGCTCTTACAATACCTTTCCCCCCTCTTTCCACAATGACCCCAGAGTCTTTGGTACATTGTAGATGTATCAGTTGGGACTGGGATCCACAACTCTGTATTTATAATTTATAGATGTGTTCTTGAATCTCTAATGTATCATGTGGCCTGCAAATTGAGATAAGTTGACTTCTTCTTTTCCTATTTGTATCCCTTTAGTTTCCTTCTCCTGTCTCATTATTCCAGCTTGGACTTGGAGCATGGTATTGAAAAGAAATGGGGACATGGACAGCTGTGAATCATTCCTGACTTCACTAGGATTGCTTCAAGTTTTTTCTCCATTTAGGATGATTAGGTTTCTCACATTTAGTGCTTACTGTGATCAAAATGTTCTTGTGGTCTTACATTCTCTAGGACTTTTATAATGAAGGCATGTTGGATTTTTGTCAAAGGCTTTTTCTGTATATATTAAGATGATCATGTGATTTTTGTCTTCTAGTCTAATTATTTTGGTTAATATATCTATTGATTTGCATATATTGAACCATTTCTACACTTCAGGTGATAAAGCAAACTTGGTCATAATGTATAATCCTTTTGATGTAGGTCCATATTCTGTTTAAAATATTTTATTAGGTATTTCTGAGTCTATGATCATCATAGATATTGGGCTACAGTTTTCTTCTATTTTTGTGTCTACCTGGTTTTGGTATTACAGTAATACTGGCCTTAAAGGAGTTTGGGAATGTGCCTTCTGTTTCTACTTTTTAAGAAGTATGAGAATGATTGGTTTTAGTTCTTCTTTGAATATCTAGTAGAATTCTGCTGAGAATCCATCTGACCCTCAGTGTTTTTTAGATGGAAGGCTTTTTATTACCATTTCAATCACTTCATTTGTTATGGGTCAGTTTAGGTTGTGGACTGTTTCTTGATTTAATTATAGTGAGAAATTCATCCATTTCTTTTAGGTTTTCCAGCTTAATGGAGTACAGGCTTTTTAAAATATTTCCTTACCATAGACTGAATTTCTTTGGTGTCTGTTGTAATGGTTCTCTGTTCATTTCTGCTTCTGTTATTTTATTTTTTTCTTTTTTCCTTTTTCTTTTGGATAATTGGGTCAATGATCTGCCAATTTTATTTTTTCAAAGAACCAGCACTTATGTCTGTTAACTATTTTCATTGTTTTGTCTTTATTGTACTGATTTCTGCCTGGTCTTTTTATTTCTTGCCATCCTTGGGTTTGGATCTGTTTTGTTCTTGTTTTTCCAACTTTTGACTTATATCATTATGCCATTCCTTTTTGTGAACTTTCTGAATACTTGATGTAGACACCTAGAGCTAAATTTCCCTCTTAGAATTGCTATTAATACATCCTAGAGGGTGTGCGTGTGTGTGCTCATTTTCATTTATTTCTGGGAAATATTTTACATCTTTCTTAATTACTTATTTGTCTCATACATCACTCAGTAATAAGTTCTTTTGTTTTTTGTTTTTTGGGTTTTTTGTTTGTTTTTTGAGACAGGGTTTCTCTGTGTAGCCCTGGCTGTCCTGGAACTCACTCTGTAGACCAGGCTGTCCTCGAACTCAGAAATCCACCTGCTTCTGCCTCCCAAGTGCTGGGATTAAAGGCATGCACCACCACTGCCCGGCTAGTAATAAGTTCTTAATATCTATGTGTTTGCATATTTACTAGATCATTGTTTGCTGTGAATATTAAGTTTTATTGCATTGGGGTCAGTTAAAATGCAGAAAGTGGTTTCAATCTTTTTGAATTTGTGAAATTTATTTTGTGTCCCAGGATGTGGCCTATGCTAGAAAATGTTCTGTGCACCACCACAGTTCTCTATACATTTAGGCAGCTCTGCTAAAGTTTCCTCTCTCCCAATACTTGTTTACTTCTCATGTAACCTTAGAGAGGGACTAAGGAAGTTTTCCTATCTTTTATTTTTCTTTCTTTCTTTTTCTTTTTTGCTTTGTATGGTCCCTTCATTTTTTTCTTATAATAAACTTTAATTGTTAGAAAAGTTTAGAGAAATGTTCCATATAACAGTACAAATCAATACAGTTCTTCTAATGAACAGTTTACCAACAAGTACCAAAGTATAACTTGTGCATAAAATTTGATCTAGTAAACTTATTTCTAGGAATTTATGTTGACAAAAATATGCATGTACTGTGGAATATCTATCACAGTATTCTATAAAATGGTGAATTATGAGAAACATGTCAAAATTAAATACAGACTTAATAAATTATGAAATTACTTGTAGACAGTTCTATAATAATTAAAATGCTAATTTTTTGGCTAAAACTTTAGAAGCCAATATTATCATCATCTTATACTTTCACATTGTAAATATGATTAAATTAGATCACTTTGTAAAAATATTATGCAACTGGAAATTATTTATGACAGATCAATTCTTACAGATTAAAAGGTCATTCATTTTTTCTCCTTTGAAATGACAAAGAAAAGTAGACTTCAGTCAAAATACCACACAACCTAATCTCATAAATCATACATTTAATGTTACTTGTTTTCAGTAGGTTTTGAAAACTTCACTACTGTCACACTCAACTAGAAATAAATTGACAACCCCTGACTAAATTCAGAGAAAATAAATACTAGTCTTCTAAAATATACAGGACTCACTTCCCTAATGTGAACATAAAATTCAAATACCTCCAATGTTCTCCCTTGAAGATATGTTAGCTTCACTCTGAGTAAAGAGCAACATTCCTTTGCATTTCCCAAAGTCATTACACTGAGATTCATCACATACCTATAACACTTGCTGAAGTTACCCCTTAAATATTTCTATTTGGACAGTATAAAGTATCTTTCCTTATCTTTTTTGAGAACTTTTGGTTGAAAGTTGATTTTATTCGATGTTAGAATGGCTACTCCAGCTTGTTTCTTGGGACCATTTGCTTAGAAAATTGTTTTCCAACCTTTTACTCTGAGGCAGTGTCTGTCTTTGTAACTGAGGTGTGTTTCCTGTATGTAGCAAAATGCTGGATCCTGTTTACGTATCCAGTCTGTTAGTCTGTGGCTTTAATTGGGGAGTTGAATCCATTGATGTAAAGAGATATTAATGAAAAGTGATTGTTACCTTTTGTTATTTTTGTTGTTAGAGGTGGTATTATGTTTGTGTGGCTATCTTCTTTTGGAATTGTTGAAAGACTACTTTTTTGCTTTTTCTAGGGTGTAGTTTCCTTCCTTGTATTGGTATTTTCCATCTATTATCCTTTGTAGGGCTGGATTTGTGGAAAGATATTGTGTAAATTTGGTTTTGTCATGGAATATCTTGGTTTCTCCATGTATGGTAATTGAGAGTTTTGCTGGGTATAGTAGCCTGGGCTGGCATTTGTGTTCTCTTAGCGTATATATGATATTTGCCCAGGATATTCTAGCTTTCATAGTCTGGTGAGAAGTCTGGTGTAATTCTGATAGGTCTGCCTTTATATGTTCCTTAAACTTTTTCCCTTACTGCTTTTAATATTCTTTCTTTGTTTAGTGCATTTGGTATTTTGATTATTATGTGATGGGAGGAGTTTCTTTTCTGGTCCAGTCTATTTGGAGTTCCGTAGGCTTCCTGTATGTTCACGGGCATCTCTTTCTTTAGGTTAGGGAAGTTTTCTTCTATAATTTTGTTGAAGTTATTTACTGGCCCTATAGGTTGGGAATCTTTGCTCTCTTCTATACCTATTGTCCTTAGGTTTAGTCTTTTCATTGTATCCTGGATTTCCTGGATGTTTTGGTTTAGGAACTTTTTGCATTTTGCGTTTTTTTTGACTGTTGTGTCAATGTTTTCTATGGTATCTTCTGCACTTGAGATTCTCTCTTCTATCTCTTGCATTCTGTTGGTGATGCTTGCATCTATGACTGTTGATATCTTTCCTAAATTTTCTAACTCCAGGGTTTTCTCCCTTTGTGAGTTCTTTATTGTTTTTGTTTCTGTTTTTTAGATCGTGGATCGTTTTGTTCAATTCTTTCACCTGTTTGGTTATGTTTTCCTGTAATTTTTAAGGGATTTTTGTGTTTCCTTTTTAAGAGCTTCTAGTTGTTTACTTCTGTTCTCCTGTATTTCTTTAAGGGAGTTATTTATGTCCTTCTTAAAGTCCTCTATCATAATCATGAGAAGTGATTTTAGATCTGAATTTTGCTTTTCTGATGTGATGGTGTATCCAGGACTTGATGTGGTGGGAGAATTGGGTTCTGATGATGCCAGATTACCTTGGTTTCTGTTGCTTATGTTCTTGAGTTTGCCTCTTACCATCTGGTTGTCTCTAGTGCTACCTGCCCTCCCTTTATGTGACTTCCTTCACAGGAAGGAGCCTGTCCTTCCTGTGATCCTGGTTGTGTCAGAACTCCTCAGAGACCAGCTGTCTCTGAGATCCTGTGATTCTGTGATTCTGGGATCCTGTCATCCACGTTTTCCTATCTTCTTAAGTCTATTGAGTATTTTGTGAATTTCATGAGACTCCCTTTAGGAAACCATGTTTCTATGTAGTGGGAATCGCTATACAACATGCAATCAGGCAAGAGGCATCTGGGCGTTCCCAGTTGGATCTGTTAGTGACTCAAATACAGAATTTATCCCTTCTGACAGTGCTGTATGACAATGTGCAGAGCACAGCCAATCAAGAGCTGCCATGTCTCATAGTGCAGTTATGATTGGGGTTTAGTCATATGGACATATTTACCCCATCTTTCAGAGGCTGATTAGATATCTTCGATTCCATACCTCTTCTTAATCACACTGACCAGCTGACTAGAGTAATTTCCAGACACTCAGACAAATGCACTTCCCAGGTTATCAGCATTTCTAAGATGAAGCTGTCTGCAAGTCAGTTTAAGTTCTTTACTACATGGAAAGCTACTCTCAATATTTTCCATTTTCTAGGCATGGGCTCCTGTGTTTAAAGGGATGCAGCTTGTCTTGAAGCCAGAGATGGATTATGGAAGATGAATTCTTACCTGTTATCTTACAAAGATATTAACTCAAAAGCATTGTCTATACTTTGCCCAATGATTAAATGTACATTGTATTAAATAAACCTCAAACACATTTACCGTATGATTCTGGTGTCAACAAGCAAATTTATCTATCCAAGGTATTAGCTGCTTCTACTATCCCTGTGACAAAATACCTACCATCCAGAAGCTACATTTTATGGAAAATAATCAATTTGGCTCATGGTTTAGAGGCTACAGTTTCTCATGACATGGAAGGCATGGTAGTGGGAATACTTCAGTCTGTCAGTGGGCAGCTTCTCATATTTTGATGCAGAAAATAGGACCAGAACAGGGCTAGGCTATCATCTTCATCGTCTGCCTCCAATGACCCAACTGCTGCTTATGGCCCATGACCTAAAGGTTTCACAACATCCTCCAATAATACCTCCACTTGGGCCTGGGTGATTTCAGATTCAAATAGTAATTGATTCTCAGCCTTTTGGCTAAGATCAAGTGCAGATTCAAATAGTAACAGGTATGGTCAGAAAGTGCCAGTCTGCTTCTTGTCCATTTGGCTGAGGTCACTTCTGATGACTGAACATATCACTGCTATTGTGTGTGTCTTGTGAGGTACTATACTGCTTGTACAAGTAACAATACCCTGGCTGTGTCTGTGATGTTCTGTGCTCAGCCTTTAAGGTTTTCATTAGTTTCTTTATTCTTCTCTGGCAGCTTCTGTTCTTTAACTGCCAATTCCACAATGCCAGAGTGAGATTTGCCTCTAATGCAGAAGTATTTGGAAATATTTGCTACCAAATTATTTTCATTCCCTGCAAGATGATTAGGAATGCTTCTAATTACTTCTTTCCTGCAGATTTACTGTTGCGAGGTTTATAAACAAATTGTGTGTCTGCTATATCATGTACTAATTATGAGACCCTGCACAAAGCTTTGTCCTATGCTTTCTTTCTCAACAAATGTCATTGAAACCACACACACACACACACACACACACACACACACACACACACAGAGAAAGAGAGAGAGAGAGAGAGAGAGAGAGAGAGAGAGAGAGAGAGAAAGAGTGAGTCCTGGGAACATTGGTTGATTTTTGCCATAACTGTTTATATAAGCTATAGTGGCCACATTTTCTCAGCTAAAATTTGGGACACATGGTTTAGCAAGGATGACTATACATATGGGTACACAGGACATAATATTTCTTTCTCAGAAAACCTGAGACATATGGTGCCCATATGCAGAGAATATATGGCCTCTTTAATGTCTATTTATTGATCCATTTCTAGTCACATGAATATGTAACAATAGAAATGTAGTTTTTATAGCTACTCCATCAGGAAATTTTCCATTTGGAAAAGATATTCATCATTTCTGTTTATGGTAAAATTACTTCTCAATTTAGTGACCAGCTTTACAGTGAAGTTATGTATCTTGGCTTTGATATTCCTTAGTGAATATATCTCTTCACTTCTATTTAGGGATGCATTTTCGATGCATTTTCTGTCTAAGCAAAAAGAAAAAAAAGTGCTGTGTGTATCCGTTTATTCTGAAAATGTCTGTGGAGGAGGTTGCTTGGTGGGGAATGATTTCAAAGTAGGTGTATGGGGAACAAGCTAAAAAAAAAAAGATAAAAGTTTGTGAGGTTATGTCTACGTCAGGGTCAACAGACATTGGTGTTTTAAAAAGCACAATTAGTGAAAGGTGAAGAGAAGGTGAGAAAGTGCCACAAGATCTGGTATTGGGTTGGGGAAAAAGGACTGAAGCCCTGAGGGCCATCAGAATAAATGGAAACAGGCAACCCCAAGAAGTAGGAGGTTGGGGGGACTCTCCAGAATGTACTAGAGACCTGGGAGGTGACTCTCAGAACACAAATGTCCTTAGATGAAAGACCCTACAGTGGGGAAAGAGAACTTGGAGAGCCCACCTCCAGCAGAAAGACAGGCGTCAAATGAGGGATAGGGTTGCCATCCCACAGTCAAAACTCTGATCCATAATTGTTCCTGTCTGAAAGAATTGCAGGGATGGAAATGGAGAAGAGCCTGAGGAAAAGGAGGTCCAGTGACAGACCCAAACTGGGATCCAGCTCAAGGGGAGACCCCAAGAACACTGACACTGAGGCTATGGAGCGCTCACAAAAAGGGACCTATTATGACTGCTCACCAAAAGACCCAACAAGCAGCTGAAAGAGTCAAATGCAGATATTTGCATCCAACCAATGGACAGAAGCTTCTTACTCCTGTGGCTGAATTAGGAAAAAGCTGGAAGAAGCTGAAGAGGAGGATGACCCTATAGGAGGACCAGCAGTGTCAATTAACCTTAATCCCTGAGATCTCTCAGACACTGGACCACCCACCAGGCAGCAAACACCAGCTGGTATGAGGCCCCCAACACATACACAGCAGAGGACTTCCAGGTCTGGGCTCAGTCCAAGAAGATGCACCTAACCCTCAAGAGACTGGAGGCCCCAGGGAGTTTAGAGGTCTGGTGGGGTGGGAGTTGGGGTGGGGACATCCTTGTGGAGATAGAAGGTCAGAGAGGAGATATGGGAAGGGGAACAGTCAGAGAGTAGAACAGGAGGGGAATAAAATCTGGAGTGAAAAAAATTAATTAAAAAATATATAAGATATAATGTTTTAGGGTCATGATTTTCTTCTAGTTGTTCAGTCTTCATTTTGTTCCCAGGTGGGTGTGGATAGGACAAGCAGATGTCTTCAATCCATGATATAACAAGCAAGGTTGACGGGAAACAGAACAAAGATTGGTAATACTCACAGGAGTGTTGATTAAGTGTATTTGAATGTTGAATTGCTAAGGATAGTTATCATTTAATAATGAAAATCCAAACAGATAATTACAGACCTGTGGGACCAGTTGATTGAGAGGTTGAGGTAGAAAGATTACAAGGTGAAAGCCTGCCTGGACTACAGAGGCATTATTCAATGCCTGCCTGGGCAACTTAGTGCAGTGACAATGTCCCAAAGTAAAGCAAACAAACAAACAAACAAACAGCCAGAGATATAGCTCAGTGGTAGAGCTCTTGCTAAGCATGAACAAGGTCCTAGGTTCAATTCCCAGTACTTCAAAAAATCAATAAATCAACAATGAAGTGAAAGTAATTCATTAAGCTTTAATCTGTGACAATCTTGTAGGCAGAGGTAGCCCCTGAAATAAGCAAGTGATGCTGTATTTGATTGGAAGCTAAACAAGAGTTTCCTTCCTGGCCTCTAGTAGCTTGTAGGCTTCTCATATGACACTGAATTTCAGATGGTCCACAGGACTCATTTGGAGCACAAGGCAAGTGATAAGAGCGGTAAGGGGAATTCCTACTGTGGTTTCTTCCATTAGGCAGTTTTCAACCAACGCATCACTTAACATTCTTCAGTTTGGGTAACAATATAATACTTAGCATCTCTCCAATTTAGTTTTCTCTATTGGGCCACAAAAGCAATTCTCTCCTCTATCTCTTTTAATCTGTGAAGGCCAGCAGTCACAACTTTGCTTAAAAATTTTCAGTTGTTTCTCATTATTCTTAGAATAAGGGAAAAGTTGTTAACATTGCCAACTGGTTCTCTGTTTCTTTGCTTTGCTGTGGCCAGTGCACTAAAGTTCTTGTGTTTTAAATGTGAATTGTTTTTCATTGGCTCAGGCCTGAATGTTTGAACTCTTGGTCCATAGCTGGTATCACTGTTTGGGAGGGTTGAGGAAGCGTTATGAGGTGAAGCCTTGGAAGAAATATATCAAGCCTCACTTCCTCTTCACTTTCTGCTTCCTGGGTGAAGGCTCAATGTGACCATTAGGCTTTTGCTCCTGCCATTATGACTTTCCTGCCTATCATGTCTTCCCCAACATGATGGATTGTGTCCCTCTGGAACTGTAAGCCCAAATAAGCCCCTCCTGACTTATGTTTCTTTGTCAGGATATTTTATCACTGCAACCAAGACAGTTCCCATAGTCCATTGCTTCCTGGCTTTGAGGACCTGTGGTAATTTTGAGTACTTCAGAAAAACATTTTCTTATTATCCTGGCTAACTTCTTACTATCTGTTGGTTTGGTCATCCTGCTATTGGATTTCCTAGTTTTGGAATACTTTTCTTAAGATATTCAATCCAACTGTGGAAACTCTCACCTTTACTAGGGTAAAACTTACAAGGTTGGGAACTCTGTCTGGTTTATCTTTGTTCCCCCCTAAGATAGCACACAACTGGCCACTGCACGGGTGTGGTATGGTATATGTACTTACTATGGTAGAGCTCCCAATAGGACCATGTGTTGAATGTTTGGTCTCCATGTGGTCATGCTCTCTGGGGTGTTAGTCAGAATTTTAGGAGTTGTGGTTGGAGGAAGTAGATATCTGGGGATATGACTTTTGGAGCTTATGTAGGAAGTAGATATCTGGGGATATGACTTTTGGAGCTTATGTTCAAAGACATCTTATCCTTTGCCCAGTGTCTGTTATGAGTGACTTCTGCCAGATGCTACTCACCTGTATAAGTTGAGCAGCCTCTGTTTCTCCCACATGTTTCTACCATGATGTTCTACCTCACTGTGTGGTCAATAACTGTAAAGTCAAAGACTATGGACTGAAATATATGGAAATTAGCCAATGTGAATAATTCTCCCTATAGTTTTCAGATATTTTGTCATGCCACAAAAACTGTCAAATGTGGGACAAAGGACCCAGAGAAGTCAGCGCTGTGATTAAATCTGACCTAGTGGTTCTTAGTGTTTGAAACTGGTGTTCAGAGGGAATTCCAAAGAGTTTGGATATGTGGTCTAGAGAAGCCCAGAGTTTTGCAAGCAGAGCTGAGTGGGTGATTTTGGTGGCAATTAGGAAAGTCAAGTGCTGATAGGAATGCAGTTAAGATTATGGTGATGAGATGTCAGACAGGAAGAAAAACTCCACTGGGAAGTGGATCTAAGACATCTATGTTAAATTCCAGTGAAGAATCTGTTCATATTTTACTCCATGTTCCGAGAGACTTTATGTGATGTATTTAAGGGGATGGATTAAGTAATCTGGGGATGAACTTTTAAGATAGTTCAGCCACTCAGACTGTTGGGCCTCATTTTGACTCTGGTTTGGGCCTTGAGGACAAATCTGAGCCTGGCTCAAGTTTCTATGGCCTTGTGGGAAAGCCTAAGCCTGGCTCGATTTTTGAGACCTGTCTCTCTTGCTTCTACCTGGGAATGACTGAGCATGACCTGCACCAGCCCTTGCCTGCCTAGCTACCGCTGACATAAAATGAACTAATTGGCCCTACCAGTTACCCCTTACCCTCTGTCATTGTTCCTCGCCTCCTACACCATCTCTTCCCATACCTAAGTGCCCACCTCCTTGCCTTCTCTAGTGGCAAGGGGAGGGCGGAGGGAATGGGGAGGTTCCAATGGGGAGATCTGGAAAGGGGGAAACATTTGAAATGGAAAGAAAGTATGGAGAAAAGAAAAAAAAAAAAAAAGCAAGTGCCTAGTTTAATAAAGTGAGTTCCTGCTTCAAGACTCCCAGCCTGGCGTGTTTCTTTTGGGCCGTCCACGTTTGCCATCCTGCTCAGCCCTGGACAGACTCAGCTGGACTGGGTTCTTGCCTCTCACCTGGACCTGCCAGCAAGGAGCTGACACTCAGACATGATTATTACTGGCTGCTTTTAGTCAGGTTAACAGCGTTAATCAGGAACAAATAGTGGAGCAGAAACACTAAAATTTTGGACTTTTGCCAGAAAAGTCCTAGTAAAGTGGGAGATAACAAAGGCAAGATTGCTGAAGAGGTTATGATCATGAAAAAGATGTAAAGCATTTTTGAGTCAGGATAATAACTATGTTTTGAGATCATCCAGGCATCTGGGGGACTCTATTGAGAAACTCAAGGATGTGGAAAAATAAACTCACTTGAGTCTCTCTTGAGGATGTTTCTTAGGTGCCTTGTTTGCAAAGGGCCATCTAGGAAATTATTTCCTAAGGTTCATTGGTATCTCAATCTCAGTCACTCAGGTACTCTGTGTCATAATGCAAGAGGTCTTAGATGCCAATGGCACTCAAGTTGGCAACAGATCTGTCTGTTATTTGTGTGATGCTGTCTTATCAGTCAAAAGAGTAAAATGCACATATTTTAGTATTATGCGTGCCATTATGAAGAATTCCAAAGAATTACTGGGTGGCCAGGCAATGTATGGCAGGATCAGGGTTTTCATTTTTATTTTTAAAAACAAAAACAAAAACAAAAACTCCTGAGAGAATAGTTGTTGAAGCTGTGAGAGGGTAATTTAAGCTGCTGAGCATATCCAAGAATTATAGAGAATTATAAAGAATACAGAATATCCACCATGACAAGCTACAGATAATAAGCAGAGCCAACCCAAGAGAGAGATTATCTGGGATAAAACTAACAAGACAAAGTCTGCCCATGCTTCTGTGAGTTCATGTCCCAACACCATGTATACTTAGGACTTCATATTATGTCTCCATGGGGGACATGGTGCCATAAGATTGAATGTATATTCTGCTGGATTTTAATCTTGTTTTTGATTCACTCATGATTTCTATGCCTCTTTACTTTCCTAATGGTATGCCTATTATATAACATTGGATCTGATAAGTATTTATCTTTTGATTCTGCAAGGACTGGCAACTAAGAATTTCACTGTCGAAAGATTCTTTTAACTTGGACTATTAAACAATGTTGGCATTGTTAAAACCTCAGGGACTTTTAGAAATGGAATAAATGTAATTGATTAATGAGGTGGCCATGAGTTTTAAGGAGTCTGGGGTATAATATTATGAATTGAATATGAAATGTCTTCCATATTCTTATGTGTTAAATGTTTAGTCCCTAGACAGTGGCACTATGTTGAGAATCAGAAGATTTAGGATAAGGGACCAGGTTAGATGAGGCAGATAATTCTGGGAGTGCCTTTGAAAGTTATTCTTAGATTCAATTTCTTAATGGTTCTGCTTCCTGTGAGAATATGTTCTGCTATATGCTTTTGCCTCCATGATGTTATCCCTCTTCATGGGCCTGAAATCGCTGAAATCCAGGGCTGTGGACATTTAAATTTTTGTAATGGTGATTCTAAACAAGTAATTCTTGCCTTCAATGTAGTGTTCTTTGGTATTATTTTTCTTTCATAGCACAAAATGTCTAACCAGCATTGAGAGGATTCTGTTCTCAATTGACTTCTTGCAGCATCAAACACAGGGACTGTTGCTATAGAAAACAAGATGGCACCCCAGTCTGTATGACAGCATGTAGTCTAGTTAGCTTCAGCTGTTAACTTGACACAACCCAAGGTGGCAATTGAGGGAATCTCAACTGGGGGAATACTTTGATCTTAATAGTTGGTATACATGTCTGTATTTTCTTATTGCCAGTTAATATAGGAGGGCACAGACCACTATGGTCTGCCAAAGCTAGGCTGAAGGCCCTGGGTTGTATAAGAAAGCAGGGTGTGCACACCAAGGAGAATAAGCAGTAAGCAGCATTCCTCTATGTTTTCTGCTTTTCCTCCTCAAGTTTCTTTGGTCAAAGTGTTTATCACAGCAATAGAAAACAAAACCAAACTAGAACAACATGTCTTAAAATGGCTCTGTTTTGTTTGTTTGAGAACTCTCATCTTCCTAGGAAGAAAATAAATCTGGGGTTCTGCTACTCATTTAAAGAAGCCACGACAGTCATCATCTTCCCATTGAAAGGCTGAACCTATTCAGGGTTCACAACTGTGAGGCATGATGTAGTGTACTAGGGAAGAATGATAGTAGTGGCTGGTCTATCACTGAATGTGTTGGTCTGAATGAACATGGCACCCATAGGCTCATATATTTGAAATCTTTGTCCTCAGCTTGTGGAACTGTTAGGAGGTATAGCCTTGTTGGAAGAGGTGTGTCACTAGGGGATGAACTTTGAGGTTTTGAGAGCACATCCCATTCTCAATTAGCTCTCCTTTCTCTCCTCAGACTTGCAGGGCAACTTGTAAGGTCTCAGCTACAGTTTCATCATTACACCTGCCTGCCTCTGACTATTCCCCTCCAAGTTGGTCATGGACTCACTATCTGAAACTGCAAGGATGGCTCTGATTAAGTGTTCTCTTTCATAAGTTGCCTTGGTCATGGTATCTCTTTTAAAAAATAGATGAGAAATGAAGACACTGAATGCTTGCTGTTCTAAGTCTTGTACATGTACATCTGCAAGTTATTCACTGTGAGGAATCTAATAGAAGATTTAGTGATTTTTAGGGTTGTTGAAAAGACAGGCTAATAAAAGAGTATCTATGAAAAAGAATACAAGTGGTAAGTCACCAGGTTCAGCCTCCACCTGGATCTTATAAAACTGAATTTGGCAGAAATCAAAGAAGAATGTTAAATGAGATCAAACAGCATTGGCATTATAATTTGATTGTGACTCTTCCCAGTAGGTTTATATGTTTGAACCTTGGTCTCCATCTGGTGACAGTAATTTGGATAGTTGCAAATCTTTTGGAGGTGGAGTCTAGTTCAAAGAAGTGGGCCAGTGATAATAGACCTTGAGATTATAGTCCAGCCCTACTTTTCATCTGATCTTTGCTTTCTGTCTCACATGGACATGAGGAGGTGTAGAGTTGCTTGATCCTGCTACTGTGGAGCCAACCATTGGACTGAGCATGGGGTCCTGGATGGAGGAGTTGGAGAAGGGACTGAAGGAGCTGAGGGTGCTTGCAGCCCCATGGAGGGAGCAACAGTGTCAACTGGCCAGACTCCCCGGATCTCACAGAGACTGGACCACCAACCAAAGAATACACATGGAGGGACCCATAGTGCTGGTCGCATATGTGGCAGAGGAAGGCCTTGTCGGCCATCAGTGGGAGGAGAGGACCTTGGGTCTGAGAGTGTTAGATGCCCCAGTATAGGGGAATGCTAGGGAGGGAAGAGGGGAGTGGGTGGGTAGGGGAGCACCCTCATAAAAGTCAGGGGAGGGGGAATGGAATAGGGGGTTTCCAAGGGGAAAACATTTGAAATGTATATAAAGTAAATATCCAAAAAATAAATAAATAAAAAAGAATATGAGAATAGACCTCATTCTTAGTAGAGGTGAACATGAATACTGAAGGAGCATTTGGAGAGGCAGGGACTCTTAGAAAATTGGCTTCTATATCAAGGGCCTGTTGCTTTGGGAGATTTGTGTGCATCAGCAGCAGCTACCTTGAGTGTGGTCAAGTGTCCATCTCATTAAAACATGTATCAACAGGATATTCCTCTTAGTGTCCTGCTCTCCCCATGGCTACATACCTGGCTGCTGGAATCAGCACCACTCTAACAATCTTTTTTCTGTTAAAAATATATTTTATTGATTCTTTGAAAATTTCATACTTGCATAAAACATACCTTGACAATACTCACCTCCTGTGGTCTTTCTCTAACTCCCTTGTGCTCCTCAGTACATCTCCCTCATAACTTCATGTTTTTACTTTTCTTTTCAAAATATATTTTTTCTCATATAATATATCTTGATTATGATTTCCCCTCCCTGTACTTCTCCAAGTTCCTCCTTGCCTCTACTCCCATCTGAATCGACTCTCTTTCTGTCTATCACTGGAAAAGAACACACTTGTAAGAGATAATAATAAGATATAACAAGTAAAATATAATGAAACAAAACAAAAACCATCACATTAAAGATGGACAAGGTAAACCAAGAGAAGGAAAAGAACCCTAAGGGCAGGCACAAGAATCAGAGACTCACTCACTCACACACTCAGGAATCCCGTAGAAACACTAAGCTGGAAGCTATAATGTATGCAGAAGACATGATGCAGAGCCCTGTGTATTCTGCCTCCATCTCTGAGAGTTCATATGAGCTTTGCTCATGTTGATTTAGAGGGCCTTGTTTTCTTGGTGTGTTGCTTTCCCTCTGGCTCTTATACTCTTTACAGCTAGACATTAACCAGATTATCCAGAAGAAAGGAGGAAGAGAGAAGGAGGGAGGGAGGGAGGGAGGGAGGGAGGGAGGGAGGGGAGAGAGAGAGAGAGAGAGAGAGAGAGAGAGAGAGAGAGAGAGAGAGAGAGAGTGTACATTCGGCCTTAAATGGCTCCATCAAATTCTTCCCCTCAGAGCTCAGAGAATCCTGTGGAAATATCACTTTCTAGCATTTATTATCTAAGGTCTGTAACAACCAGAAAAGGTTGCTTGCAGCAAGTACAGACCAAACTGGTGATGTCTTAATTTTAAAGCCATTTTGACTCTAAACGGTGATGAGAAGTGCCAGGACAATGTGGCAGTTCAGTGGGCTCTGGCTGCAGATCGCCTGGCTTCTCTCCCAGAGCTAGCATTTCCTAGCTATATCATTTTTGCACAGAACAAACACCCCCCTGTGTTCAGCTGATTCACAAAGTGGAGCCCACAGTTTGTTGTGAGGCACAAGGGAGTTGACCTGTGACTGCTGTTGAGTAATCCTGGGAACTGTCAGGTGAGCTTCATAGTCAACCTTCATGGGACACTGGGGTTCACAGCTAGACTCCTTATCCTGACATGTACTTACTTTCAATTTGATGACTTTTGAATAATTTTAATCTAGCCACAAATAATTTCTGTGTATTTTATTTACATAGCACCTGTCAGTTATTATGGGGGTGCTAAGACAAGTGAGCTATTTTAGTGCTAAGACAATATTTTCCCTTTAAAGCAGTAAAGTAGGGGAGGAGAGGATTTCTCGTAAGGCTAGAATCTAGTGAGGCTCTGTGGGATCACACTATCTGGTCTCTTCTCCAGTAACACCATGTGGCATGTGAATCAAGACCCTTACTCACCAGCCTCAGGAATTCTCCAAACACAAAACTCATTAATCTTCGGAGCATCTCTTGACCTCTCAAAACACTCCAGACCAGAAACACTGTGTTCCCTAAGGTGGCATTGTGAACAGACAAGGCAGATGGGCTGAAGTGTGCTTCTGGCAAGATGAGGTAGCATGGATACAGGTTCATGGACTTTTCCTTCAAGGACAAACAGCCACAGTTGGCAACATCTCATCATCTTGGAGAGTGTTACCCACAGGCACGTGTTGTTATTCTTGCTTTTGACAAATGAGTATATATTTTAGAATTTGCTTTCAGATGTAACACTATTTTAGGACTCAAAACAAAAAGATTCAGGAGCAAGCCACACAGGCTGGAACTAGTGTAAGTGGCATCTGATGTATGGGGCGGAAGGAATGTCTTTGGTGAGACTCTGAAGTGGATATGCATTTCCTCTGGTTGTGTAATTGTTTATCCAGTGATATGAAGAATAAGTGTGAGTCACTGTTGGAGACTTAGGGGCAGAGCCAGGCTGATCTCTGTCTCTGCAGCATGTTCATCTTCACAAGATTCAATTATTCCCGTATTCACAAGGCTATAAATGAGCCTGCAAGGCCAGATCCCTGCACCAGTGCTCTGTGCTCATCATTATTCAGATTAGTTTTCCATTTTCTAAACTGGTCTTCTGACTACCGCTCCTGGAGCCTCGCCAGCTCCAAGAAAAGGATTAAATAATCCTTCGCTCACAACTTCCTACATGTTGTTCTATTTTGTTCTTCCCCCAAATGTCAGCCTGGGCTCACATGCACTGTTCCCTAGGGTGAGGATTACAAAAGTCCCTGGGGCTTTTTACCCTGTGGTTAGGGAAGGTCAGGTTGAGGATCAGCGACTGATTCCAGCCAGGCCCTCTATAGTCCTACCTATGGAGCTGAACCGGAGCTGTGTGTGGGAAGGCAGGAAGGCAGGAAGGCTTGCTTACCCTGACTCTGGTCAATGGTGCTATCAGTAGTCAATGCTGCTGTTTACCAATGGCATTGATGAGCAGAATCAATAGGAATAAACTCCCCAAAGAGAGGCTGAATCAGGACATGAGGAACAGAAGGCAGGTAATGCAGGCGTCTCTGGCCAGCCTTGTATGTGAGATGCTGACTACACCGACATTTTCCTTCACTCTATTAGTAATGGACTCACAATAGACTATTGTCAAGGTATGTGGAGGATGGGAGTGAGAACACAATGTGGCTGTTTGTTTTATTATAGACATAGAGGTGCTATACCTTCATCGAGAGGAGGGTGAGGTGTAAGGAAAATGAAGACAAACGTTCATATCCTATTCCTTGTCCACAGCATAGCACCTCATCTCCAGCTTCTCCATCTGGTCTGAGCATATCTAGGCAAAGTCCAACTCGTCACCCCCTTTCCTGGGCTCTCCAACTTGCTTGCTTCCGCTATTGCCACGTTTCTTGGGCTGCTGCATCAGTCCCTGCTGAATGTGGGCAGGTGGAGTATTGTCCTGATTCTTCTCGCTCAGCCTCACATCTTTCCAATTCTTTAGTGTGACAATTGCCACTTCTCATGCTAGCTCTTGGTTCTGACTGTATTTCATCATTACTGGGCAGCTTCCGAGGTCTGTCATAACAGTCTACCTTACCAAGTGAGTAGGACTTTCTGAAGTGATTCCCAGGCAGGGCTGTGTTTAGGTCATTCCTAGGGAGATTGAAGGGGCAGCTCAGGTATAGAGCAGGTTAACAGACATGAGGCTGACCTTTGGCTACAGGATTCAGAGACCAAAGGACTTAAGAAAGGGAGTGAGGACTCTTGTAAACATAAATGTACATGCAACATTAAGCTCCTGTGGAGGCAGCAGGCAGGTTCAAAGGACTCATGGCATTTGCACAAAGAGCAGTTTCTTAAGTGGAAAGAGGTATTTAGGTGGAGAGAGCAGCAGTTGCGAAGGCACAGCTCTGTGAGTCAGCCTGTGTTCACAGAACGGCAAGGATGGCAGTGAAATTGAAGGCGGAGGCATGGTGAGAAGACAGTTTCACAGAGCAGGAAAGGGACCAGGCTGCACAGGACTCTGCCAGCCAAACTCCCTATGTGCCCTTAGGTAAGGGCCTGGGTAAGGCTCCAGCTGATATATGGTTAGTTTTGCTTACTAAAATAGTATACTTAGCATGAATTGCAGAAAGTACAAGAGCCAGAAAAGCTGTTTCAGGCTGCTTCATGTCAGCATCATTGTGAGGGATGTCTTTGGCCAGAATATGGATAGGAAGAGGATAGAGAAGATTCTGGGCCTTGGCTCTAAGTCATATGGACATGTCTTCATGAGTGACCAAATTCATGTTAGAGAAAATAATATTTATATCGTGGCAGGCATTGGAGTGGATAGTAATATCTCCTACAGGAGTTGGCCACAGAGCAGGAGGCCCCTTTCCTTCCTCTTTGAGGGAACACACACCCATGTTTGGATCCTTTCATGTGTGGTATCTGTGGAATATACTACAAAGGAGATGCAGTAGAGAGCTTTCTGTGTGGATCTAACCTGTGTGGGAGTAATGACGACACAGACAAATTTGGGATCCACAGTCACTAAACTACAAATGCAGACCTGCATAAGGGAGAGATCAAGCCAGTATGTGAAAGGTTACCAGAGAGAGTCTTGTGTGTTTTATATGCAGTTGCCCATCTTTGCTATGAGGGGATCTGACAGAGGGATGAGTCCACAAGGAGCCTGAGGAAGGATTTTTGGAAGGAAGAGGACTGGAAATGGGGAGGGAGAGTGTGGTAACAGAGGGACTTTGCAGAGTGAGAGTGCTGAGCTCAAGGCCACATTTTATTGTGTCTCTATGACATTGAGCTTGGTGTGTCACAGTCAAATCATACTTTGCACATCCATCCACCTTGTTTTCTCTATCCCTTCTCCTAGGGAGTTACCCCTGGCCTCTTCTTCCCAGGCATTCATGACACAGTAAGTCTCAAGAGACCACCAATATATGTTTCTTCTTCCATCTTTCATAGATGCTCTGGGTTTCTTGCCACATCACTGTTACCACCCTGGTTCAAGGAAGAGCCCTGCATGTATTCCTATGAGAGATGGCTTCGTAGATGGTGTCATCCATACATGCTTAATCCAGCTGGTATATTACACACACAGAGATCCCAGAAGGATTGAAGATGTGGAGCTCACAGTGTGTATCAGTTACAGGCTATTAACTGCAGGCTGAATCTGATTATAGTTCAAAGTCCTTACTGTGGGTATCAGCATCCAACCCATTAGCTTTTCTACTACACCATAAGCACCTTTCTCTCCTTAATCTTCTTGTATGGAACCCACTCTGTGTTTTCCCACCCTCCAATATGACAGACTGGGCCATGGCGGAAGCATTTGCCTTCACTAACATAACACATACTACCTTCTTTATTACAGTCAATGCCTACCCATACTTTACATCCCAGTTGGAATGTCATCTCTTTGAAGAGTTTTGTTTTTACTCTAAGACTAGAGAGGGCACCCATACTGAACTCAGAGTACCACAATTCCGTTCTTCATTTCCATGTGCATGTCTGTGTGATGTGTGTGCTCATATCTGGAAGCACCTGTGTGAATGGTTGTTCATAAGGGGCATGACAGCCAAAAGTTGATGTTGGGAACTATTCTTGATTACTCTTTCATCTTACTCATTGAGACAGAGTCTTTCAATCAAACCGAGAGCTTGAGATACTGCTAGTCTAGCTTGGTCTTTGGGATCTCTGTCTTTAAGGCTGGAATCACAAGTGGGATACCACGCTTATATGCTGTTTGTTATATAGGATCTAGGGATTCAAACTCTGGTACTCTTGGTTGGCTAACATTTTAACCACTAAGGCACCGTCCAAGAACCCCACTCTACTTTTTTATCATACCTACCATGACTACAAGTGTGCAAGGCATCTGCTCAGTCATTTGCTTAAAGGATGATTCCTATGGAAACAAGCTTGCTGATGGAAGGAATCATGTGGGTGTAGCTCTTGTATATAACATACTGCTTGAGTGTCATTAAAAGTGCATTTAAAACAGGGACAGTTCAAGTAAGTAAAGCTTCTTTAGCGAAATAAGATGATTGTTGAAAAATAAGCAATTAGTCAGGGCAATTATGTAGTTATTGAGACTTTATAACACTTTCACAAAAAGGATGGAAAGGACAACAGATGCCATGGTGCTGAGAAAGTCTGTGGAAATAGCATGCTTCTTATTCCTCCCCCAGAGAGCTGATCAAGCCCCTTGCTTCTTCTTTGTCCTCTGGAAACCTGTAATTTCTCTATGAGTACAAGCACTATTCATTTACTTTGGTGGCTAAAATATCTCACCTCTACCCCAATACCTTTACAGCTTCCAAATCACTGTGTTATATATCTCCTAATTGACCTCTGACTCTTATCTTGAGTTTCCATAGTGATACACTGGTTTCCACAAATGCTTCTTTCTTATGATAAGTCTGGCTCACAGTTCTTACCCTGGGTAATCATGGTCCCCAATTTATTTGCCACATGCTGCATCCAAGTCTTCCCAATGAACACCCCACTTCGAGTTTCTTCCTTGTTCTCAGTATGGAGTTTGGTCTGCATTGCATAGTCTGTGGTCATGATTTATCCCACTCTTCTCCCCCACAGTCTTTCTACCTCGCTTTTCCTTGAATGGTTATAATCAAGTTTCAGTTTTCTAGAACTCTCTCTGACCACTACAGACCACAATGGTCTCTATGTGCCAGTGGCATTTGGTGTCTGACTGTAGATGCTCTCACAATGCTGTTAATATCCATGAGCAGAAGTGCTTCCACATTCCTAAAAGCAGGCACTGGGTCTTCTATGAGTGGCAGAGGGACAAGTGGGGTCTGCCATATGCTCTTAAAAGACTTACACCTCTGCAGCATAATAGGTAGGTATTCAGTGTCCAAACAAGTAAGGAAACAGCTTTGAAACTTTATGCAAATTAAGAGTGAGGCATGATGAATTAAGGTTTAACATCTTAAATATGGGGAAATTATATGTCTGATAATAAGTGGATTGGCTCAAAGGTAGATGTAAAAATAGTCAACTTACAGTAAGTGGTAATTATTCTAACCTTTAAAAAGACTCTAGATGTCAGACTGTGGTAGGAGTACCCTAGTCTAGGGTTTTCAAACTGCTCTACTGACATTTGGGATCAATAGCTCTGTTTGAGGCTGTCTTGGGCACCCAAAGAGATTCAGTGACTTTGCAAGCATCAGACCATTCAATATCATACATACCTGGTCACAAAACAAGCAACTCTGGACAGATATAACTGTATGCTGGAAGATTAGAGTGGCACCAGCCAAAAGCAAAGTATTTATTATACTAAATTCGAAGCTTTGTACTATGAACTACATTCATGCTATTGGAAGTGCTGGATCCATAGCTTATGCTAATTCTGTGGTTAAGATGTGGACGGGCATTGTAACTACAAAGAAGCTGAGTGAACCTTTCCACTGCAACCCCAAAGCTCTGGGTCTGGAGACCATCCTGTGGGGGTCATGGAAAACAATAGATTGAAAGCTAGGAGCCAAGCTTGTGCACTTGTTCTTCAGTTTAAACTATGATCCTTGTACTCAGGCATACCTACTGAATAAGACTGCTATATAAAGGTTGGAAACTACACTGTGGGGGCAGGGCCTCAGCTCCCGCTGGAAGTGATCCTAGCAGGTTGAGGTGGAATCCTTCATGTTGTTAGGTACCAGGATGTTGAGAGTGCATTAGTTGATGGTGTTTCCCTGACTGGAGGTGCCTAATTGGGGTTTGGCCATTTTTACTGCATATGATTCCAGGGCCATCTGACTACCCTGATGTTTGCTTGATTTATTATTCAGGAACAAAAGTGTGCGAGATCAAGAGTAGGGATGCTCAGAGTTTAATTAGGCATGTATCTGCCCTTGACTATGTGCCCAGATAGTCTGAGATGGGTGAGTCTGAAAATCAGTCCCAACACTAAAAGACAAACAGGACAATGCTGATGAACCCAGTGATATGACACCTAGGTTTACAGGCTTCCTTGGTGGGGTTTGTACTTCAAGTTCTGAGAAAGCCTCAAAAAGCAAGGCAGGATGGGAACAAATGGTCATCCTAGAGAGCTTCCACCAGTCTTCCAGGTTCTTTAGTCTGAGCCCAAGATCAAGGTTTGTTATAGTCCAGGGAAGGGAACCATGGGCCTTGAAGGGTTATAATCAAGTTTCACAGTTTTCTAGAAGTCTCTCTGGACTAAGTCCTCCGACCACTACAGACCACAGTGCTCTCTATGCATCAGTGGCATTTGGTGTCTGACTGTAGCTTTATAGGCTATTACTGGCCCACAAGATCTGGTTGCCCTCAATGAGGAGATCCCCAGGGAGGAGGATATGCTCCAGTACACCAAATTATGCTATGTAACCTTGCTCCCCCAGTTAATTAATCAATAAAAGGCTAAAACCTGTGGGGTATAGCTTGAGGCAGCTTTTCAGTTACCTGACTGGGGGTTGCAGATAGAGAGAAGAGGAGGCAAAGAAAGGGAAAGGAAGAGAGAGGTGGAAGCCACTATGAGAGGAGATGAACCATGAGCATGTGGCCAGGAGAAATATCAAGTAACAAAGGACACATGGCTGCGATATGAGTTAGAACAGCTCACAACCTGCCCAATCTAGGCTTCCAGCTTGTAAATAAAATACCTGGATTGTGTGTTTAATTTGGGCTAGCTAGAATGATGAACTCCTTTTAGACTGCTCAATGACTCTTTTACATGAAACTTACTTAAGTGTGTGTACCTATACACATGTGGAGGCCAAAGGTCAACCTTGGCTGTTATTCTTCAGGTGCTACTTGATTTGTTTGTTTGTTTTAAGACAGCCTTTCATTAGTCTGGAGTTTTCCAAGGAGGCTAAGGCTAAGGGTGTCCCAGAGATTCATCTGTTTCCATCTCCTGAGACTAGGATTACAGATCTTCATCATCATGCCCAGGTTTTTCATATGAGTCCTGGAGAGTGAACTCAGGAGTTCCTGTCTGATTTCCAAACATATTAACAGGTGAGATATCTCCCTACACCCCACTTAACTTCTTAGAGATTTCCTAGGATGAAACACATCTCTGCAGAGACAAGCATGTGTGTAGTAACAGGTTTACTGGATAGTTATCATCATCATCCCATCACACAGTTTGAATGTCTGGGAAGGGGGATGGAGCTGTTCCTTATGGAGACAACTTTCAATGAGACCAAAATTAGGGTCCTCCAAAAAGGGCCTATAAACGGTATAGGTTTACAGAATTAAATAGTGCCTATGGTCAGTAGAGCCTACAGCTGTGAGAAGAACAGAGGTCATAAAGTCTGGAAATGCCACAGAAATGGTTACATACACATGTTGTCCTAAGACCCAGAGATAAGTTGTAACTAATAGGAAATAAAAGACGTCATACTGGTCTGTTTGCTGGAATGAAACCAAATAAGAGGCTTTTGGGATAGGATTAGGGTCAAGACTTGTCTTGCATCTGAGAGTGAGCTTTCTGATGGTCCTCATTCAAGACTCCATACTATCTGTCAGCAGAGCTCATGGTCTCTATGATGTTCTAGACCGAGGCTGGACATTAAGAGATTAAGAATAAATTAGGGCCTCCATGGAGATGTGCAAATGTCTATGCTGTGTCTAACTATCAGTTTGGTTGAGAGTGAGTTGATTTTCCATTGTTGTGACAAAATCACTTAGATTATTGACTTAAAGGAAGAGGCATTTATTTTTGGCTCACAGTTATGGAAGGCTTGTTCCATGATCAGTTGACCTGTTGTTCCTGAGCCTATGACAGCATATCACCACATGGTGGGGATTCGTGTTGCATGGACATCAACCCTACTCAGTTCATAGGAGTTTGGAAGCACGAAAAGAAAGGAAGAACAAGGTCCTATTCTCTGGTCCCTTTCAGGAGCTTCTCTCCAATGACCTAGCTTCTTTCCATAGTCTCTCTTCTTCTACAGTTGATACTGCCTCCTCGTAATGCTGCAGGTTGGGAATCAATCCCTCAACATACAGTCCTTTTGAGAGCAGTCTAAATCCAAAGTATAGCCTAGAATGACAGGTTTGCTAGTCTGTTGTCTTCAGGTCTTCAGTAAATGGTTATCCAGTCCTTCCTCTTCCTGATAACAGTAATTATTTACAAAATAAAATAATTGCTGTTTTCTTTCATTCTTAGTGTATGTTACATTCTGGCATTGATTGTATTCACAAAGTACTATTTGCAAATAAATTCACTTTTCAAAATCTTTTCTTCCTGATAACTCAAATGCTCTAGGCACTATACAATCTAGCCAAATCTTCTCTACATCTCTGTGAATTTGCCTTTTCTGGATACTTAATGGGAATAGACTTGTAGGATCTACATTTTTTTATATCTGGCTTCTGTCACCTGGTATTACATTTTTAAAGTTCATCCATATTGTAGCACATATTAGAACTTCATTATTTTTAGAATTAGTAATATTCCATTTTATGGCTATGACAACTTTGTTTCTCCATTTATCTGTCACAGGTGCTTTGTTTGTTTCTAGTGTTTGGCTACTATGAATTCAATACCTACTAGAATGTAGCTACCTGCTTTTCATTCTTCTTGGTACATAACTAGGAATAAAATCACTAAATCATAGCTGGCAGCCTGTGTAGCCATCTTAGCCTGTGACTTTGTGAGACAGTTCTTACCTGTGGGTGAACGTGGTGATGTCATGCTAGTAACAAAATCTAGGAAATTCTTGCTGTGTTTAACTAGATTCTTTTCACATGTTTGCTTGTGAAGAAGGCCTTCTTTTCTCTAGGCCAATATGACCAGAACCTCTGGAACCTGACCTGGACATCACAAAGAACTGAGGTCTGCAGAACTGAGGTCTGAAGAATATCAGAGGTTAAAGGAGTCAGGCTTGACTTGATTCTGGTGGGCCTCTGGTCTTGGCTTCTGCATCCTTGTCACAAGCTCTTTTGCCTCCAAGTAGCCTTACAAATATCTATGTATCACAGAAACCAACTTGCATGTGAGCCAAATAACTACAAAGATTCTGAATTTTTTCTATAAAGGCATGATTTCAGGAATGTAGCCATTGAAATCCTACACATTCACACACATGCACATGTGCGTGCACATGCACTCACACATGTATACACAGTCACACAAGCACATATGCACATACACACAAACAATGCACATACAATCACCACAGTCTTTCTCACACACACAGACACACAGACACACACACAGACACACAGACACACACACACACACACACACACACACACAGATGTGTACTCTCTTCCTTTGTCCAAGCTTTACTTTTGCCCAGGCAATGATGAGCCTGCTACTCATGCCATCTTCTCACATCTCACCTCAGACTAACACAGCCTTCCATCTTTGATTCCATAATGACTTATCTACTTATTTTATTGTTTTGCTGGTAGGTTTACACTATATCAACTGAAGAGGAAACATGAAAGTCATGTGACAAACTTATGCTCTACAGAATGCCACACTAGTTAGTAAAAAACGAGAGAAGTAGGTCTGGCAAGATGGCCCAGCATTAGAAAAGGCATTTGCTGTGTAGCCCTAATGACTAGTTTTAGCTATTTCCCTGTGGAAAGAGAGAAATGACTTGAGTAAATTGTCCTCTGACCTTCATATATGCACTGTCATACATGTACACATGCACATAAACACAAACACACACAAACACACACAAACACCCACCTCCAGTCAACATTCTTTCCAGGTGTACCTGAGTAAGTCTCAACAACTGTCCTCAGTTATTTCTGGGCCATGACAGGGAATATGTATGTATGTGTATATCTATACATGCATGCATGCGTGCGTGAGCACACACACACACACACACACACACACACACACACACACACTGAATTTGGTTGTTTGTTCAAACTAACCAGTAATCAAATATCTTGCTAACTTTAAACCTTGCTCCTTTATCTCCTCTTCCTTTTAAATTATGGCCCAGAGATGAAGAACAGGTTTCAAACATGACAGGAAATGCTGACAGCAGGTAACATGTATGCTTAGCTTTCTTCTTAGTGATCTGGCTACACATCTTGGGGGGAGGGGTTGTCTCTAGACAGAGTGGCCCAGAGGTCTGAGGTTCTTATGTATATAGCTCCATAATTTTGTTCTCTGTCTTCTTGAAAATTTCACAGACCTATGGGGCTGGGCTTCCTTCTTCCAGGTGCATGCCCTTTCCCCTCACAGACCCCCCACCCCAGCACCTCAGTCCTTAACTTCTTTCTACCACCAGTTGGGAACTGGAGTGACAATTTCTCTGAATGCTTCCTGTAAGGATTACTTGCAAGATGTAGAGATGCAAATTTCTTGTTCATTAGAACCACTTTGATGAAGAATTTCTGCACTGTACAAGCTTAAGAAGGACTACAGAAGAGATCTGTAGATGCCCAGAAGTGACTCTTTTCCTGTCACACACAGCATGGACCATGTGGCCTTCAAGGTGTCCTTGAACTGCTAGGAAAGTATGTCTGTGGCTTTCAGAATCTTGAAATGATCCCCATAAGTATAAGAATTACTTTTCTAGTGTTTCCAGGAAAGGCTATGTGATCATTTTCAGAAATTCAATATTCTCTCTATTTTTTGAATTGAACTCAACATCTTCATCTGGCCATTTGCTTTCACCTCAGTCTCAGCATTTCCTACATGCCTAGGCTCTCTGCTTCACAGAAACTCCTCAGGTAATACAGGGAAAATGAAACACACTCTACTACTTTGCTTTGGGGAGTCAGTCCTCCTTGATTAAGAAATGGCTCCTCTGCAGCCAATCTTTCCCTCTTTACTTGGATTGAACTAATTTGTAAATAATAGGACCTTCTGAAGCAAGATACAAATGAAACGCTTCCTTCTCACATATTGATTCACAGCTATTTATCGTGCTTTTGGCCAGCATGGGCAGCTAATAAAACCCAATCCCCAGGTGGGCAATGACCACCATAGCCAACCCTCCAGCACTGGGTCTGTCGCTTGTCTTCTCAATAGGCAGCTGCTGCTGTTCTGTCCAGCTGGTATGCTCTATGAAGGCAATAAAGGCTTTTGGTTGGAAGGGTAGATCATAACATAGGATAAGTGCGGAGGCCCTTTGGAGAGGGAGGCACACAAAGGTATTAATATCCAAGTGCTATGCAGGCTAGATTGAAGTCAGAGTTTTAAATAAGCATATTTTTCCAAATACATACATCCATTTTATATATTTGCATTTGGCACATCACAATCTTTGATAAAATATATACAGCAGATAATGCCTACATTAATTATGTTTCCCTTTGCCCTTTGTGAAGTATATTCTCTCTCTCTCTCTCTCTCTCTCTCTCTCTCTCTCTCTCAAAACACTTTAGGAAATGTTACATAATTATATACACCTTCATGTATATGCATGAAATGAGTTCTTCATTTGGGGAAAGGCAAATGTTCTAACTTAAATGTTTTAACTTAAAGCCATGCCCAACTACAGGTCATGGTTTACAGTTTAAACACCATCACCCACTGCTCATGATACCAGGTTGGAACAAAAAGGACAAGTATGTTATTAAGCCCTACTCAGTCACAGAACACCTGAAACCAAAACACAAACTTTAGTGAGCTGTAAGTATGTTCATAATACATTATATGAAGCTATCAAAGAATTACAAAATATTTAAAAGTACAGAATAAACAAGAGAGTAAGGATTGATTTCCAGTTAATTCAGTCCACCATAACAGACAGGTCTGGGCATCATGAAGCACATCTGTTCAGTTCATGGCATGCAGTAAGCAAAGGGAGAAAGAGTGGGACCAGAGACAAAATAATTCTTTAAAGACATCCAACTACTGACCACTTCATTGAGCCAGACCTCACTTCTTGAAATTTCAATCAACTCTTCAAATATTGCTACTTCCTGGGGACCAAAAATGAACAATTTACACCCATGGGGCATCTGTGTTCAAACCCTAGCTCCTGCACAGTAGGAGAAAGACCAACAGTCTGTCTTCATCCATTTGGCTTAGCTATCATTATCTCTCTCCTTGTGTCTGTCTGTCTAACTTTCATAGTAACATCACTTTGGTATATCTGCAAGTTGAAGACATTATGTCAGTCTCGAGCTACTCCTAGGAAGGTTTAATAAGCATTTTAATTTCAGAGTTTTGCAAAGTTAGTTTTTTTCATGTGCACTTCATTCTTTCCTTTTGCTTTGGTCCCTTGTTGGTAGTCATTGATGTCAGAAGCATGGTTGGAGTCCTGTGACTAGGCATGGCTTTAACTTAAAACAAGTCATGGGTCAGTGGCCAGCCTTACTTCATTTATTCAGCCAGCTCAACAGCTTTGAGGAGAGGTAAGGAGTCAAGGGGGCTTCTTACCCATGGACTTGATTTCTGGCAGTGCCCTAAAGGGATTATCTGTACACAGGAAATTGTTCTTTAAATTCAGGCTACTGATTTAATGTGCATCCAAAGTCAGTTCTGCAAAGTCTGGCTTCTCCATTCCTGTTGCTGATAAAATTGTTCCTTAGTTCTTAGGAGTCAGGAAAGAGAAGGCATTCTTCCTCTTACTTTTCAAATGGAGCAGCACAAAGCTCAAAGAAGAGAAGGGAACACACCCCCCCCCCCCCCCCCGGATGTTACCTTTCCCCATCAAGTTGCTGTGGGACTAGGAACATCCTCTCACATTGGGACCAGTCAAGGCTGTTCATTTAGGGGCACGAGGTTCACAGGCTCTCCCTGAGCCTGTTATTGGGGGACTCACATAAAAACTAAGTTGCTTATCTGCTACATGTGTGTGAGGCAGAGGGTAGGTCCAGCCTGTGCTCGCTCTTTGGTTGGTGATTCAGATTTTAATTAGGCTCATTGAAAAGGAAATGGGGTCAGAGTGACCCTGACTGATTTTTCAGTGTGGTGCTGTGGATAATACTGAGTAAACCACAAGAGGGATATTCCAAATTAAATGCATCGATTGATTTCCCCCTGCAGATAAAACCTACTTTTTCCTTCTTTTCTTTCTTCTCCGAGTTTCTACAATGTCTTTGGAAGCAGTGGCTAAATATTTCTTTCTGGACTTAACTCTGAATCAACAAGCACTTTAGACTGTCAAAAAACAAATGCTTATTTTGAGACAGTGACATTTATATTTAATATTAGCTAAGCTAATATTAAAAATTAAAACTGTTAACAGTTCTCTGAAATAAAGTCTTCTTATGGTAGGGGCATCAGTTTGTTGGAAGCCTAATAATCTGCCTCGGTCTTGTCTGTGGAAGGAGGAATACAAAATTAGTCATGAGTTTTATTCACAGTCCCTCTTCCATCTGCATTTAGAATCCTAGAATATGCCAGTGGAACTCTGTTTTATTAACCCAGATAGCAGTTCCTTACTTTTCACTCTTAGCATGTTTATTGGTGAAAAGTCACTCACATAATCACTCAGCTACCACAAAACAATACTTTAAGTTTCTGTACATTTGAAACTTTTTATTTATCTCTGCAACTATCAGTGGAGAAATAGAAGTGAATCACATGTAAAATACATCTTGGCATCCTACCGTTCTCACTTAAATGTCAGAAACATCTTTCCATCTCAGTAACTGTGAGAATTCCACTGTGAATGGAAACATTATCTCAATTCCATTCAACATTTACTCAATGAGTTTAGGTCACCAGCGTCCTTCCAAATGGGATTATGACCATCCTTTGTTACGCTCTTTGGTTATTTTTCACTATGTTTCTTAGGATGAATTTCTGGAAATAGAATTTTTAGCTCAAATGTTAGTGTATTGTTAAACTCTTTCCTAAATGTCACCAATTTTCTCTTAATGATTTATAGCCTGTGCTTTTAAAATTATTTTTTTTTCACAGAAAGAACTGAATTTATACTTTATTACTTTGGGTTTATTTGTTTTTATTAGCAGTGAAGAGCATTATTCTACACATTTATTGGAATTTCTTTTATAGGCTAATTTGCCTATTTATACCTTTTTTTTCTGTGTTACCAGGATGAACATGTTTTGTTTCTGTGATTAAAAAATAACATTAAGCAAATTGGTCACCTGAATAACACATCTTTCACCAAATATGTTCCCAGTTTAGGTTTGCTTCAATTACTTTTATGAGAGATGAGATTTTTAATTTTTAATTATTCAGATTTTAAACATAAGTGTAGTATTTTTGCTTCTTATTACGTGTGTTAGGGTATTCAAGCTTTTAATTTTCTTTGTGGGGTGGTGACTTTTGTAAAAACTTAAAAAACACTCTCGCATCAAGTTATGAGAATGTTCACATATATTTGGTGGGATGCATGAGGATTTGCTTTTTATAATAACCATTTAAAATAATGTAACACAATAAGAATCAGATTTTTTCCACCACTGATAAATGTGTCAAACTTTGCTTAACTGAGTGAGACAGTAGTAGATATACAACAGGTCAAAGACCTATGCACCATGCTAGAAGCCAGAACAAGGTCCCTTCCATTAGCTCACATGGAGCTTTCTGACCCCTGTTATACGGTCTCAATGCCTTTCAAGGTGAAGCAGCCTCCTTTCCAATCTGGATCCTCTAATTTAGATACTGATGTGAACTTTCCTCCTGCCATTTGGGTTACTCTGGAGAGAGATATTCAGACCTTTCTGTTCTTTGTTCTTTTTACCAAGCATAATAGTTAGCTTCTATTGTCAACTTGACACCCTGAAGAGAGAAGTTCAGTCTAGATTAGATTGGCCATTGGCCATATCTATGAGAAAGTTTCTTGATTGATGATTGGTATTGAAAGGTTTGGCACGGTGTGGATGATAGCATCCCTAGGCTGTTGGGCCTTTAGTGAGATTGAGTCAAGGAGCAAGCAAGTAAGCAGTGTTCCTGCATGGTTTCTGCTTCTGTCCCTGCCATATTTGCCCCAAATTTTCTCAGTATTAGACGTTGACCTTGAAATGTAAGCACAAGTAAATCCTTGCCTCCTCTAAGTTTCTCTTGCTCATGATGTTTATCACACAACAGTAAATTAACTAGGCCACTGAGCATTAGGTTGCTTTGCACTGTGGAGAAACAGGCAGACCTGAACAAATGGTAGAGAAGCCATACAAACTTCACTGCAGTGACCTTGGCCTTGGCCTAGCCCTGGAGTTCCATTTGTAACCTTTCATACACCAATATCCTTGCCTATTTAGATCTGCTTGGGTACAAGGTGTAGGCTAGCCAGCATTTCCTTGCTGCCGGTGACTAGTGGAGCTTTGAAGGTCCTCCTGGTGCATGAGGCACTGGGTGTTAGCTCTGTGCTTTAATCTGAGGAGCCAGTCTGGGCATTACCTTAAATCCGCCCCTCATTTAGTAACTCAGTCTCATTTGTTCTTTCAACAACTACTTATTGAGCAACTACAGTTTGCTTGGAACTTACCTAGCACAAGCCAGAGCTATTGGATAGTCTGCCAGGTATCTTTTCTTTTTCTTCTCTAAGTTTTTAGTATTGACTTTCAATTATGTGTGTATGTGTCTATGCATGTAGGGCAGAAGGGTATGCTGGATCCACAGAGCTGAGGTCATAGGTGGGTGATGAAAACTGAACTGCTGTTCTCTGGAAGCTTAGTAAGTGTTCTTAAGCATCTGCCCTCTCTTATTATAACAGTGCTGTACTCACTCGTTCTTTGGTGAACTCACCATACCTACTGGACCCCACCTCTCCTGAGGGTAAGCACCATGTAGGCTAGGACTCTGCTCTCCCTGTGGCACTTAGCACACATCAGAGTCTCAGTGTTTCTCTTGATTTAAAAGTCATTGAACAATGTTGTTTTTCTTATGGATTCCACTTTCTTCTGAAATCCATTGTGCTACAAAGAAATGAGTGGAGAAAGCAACACTAACACTAACAGTTCTGATGAAGGAATCCCTGACATCATTTCTCTAAGCATGATCGAAGTTGACACCTGGGCCAGATCATTCTTTGTTGTTTTTCTGGAAACTCAGGTGTGTGTAGAATTCTTGGTCTTTTCCTGCTACCCCTTAACAAGTTGTGGCTACCAAATCTGACTCTATGTCAGGTACTCTTTGCCAGGCAATACCATTGCTGTCAGAATCACTGCCTTAGAGGTGTGAGCAAGATTAAATGTCACTATGTGTTCTGTGCCCATCCCCTAATAAGTCACAAGTAAGTCTGTGAGCCTTCAGATCTAGGTGGCACACAGATCAGTTTAACTAAAAGAAAAATTTAAAAAAAAATGTGATACTAGCTTCTAAACTCAAGACGTAAGCAAACACTTAACCTTGAAGCATTGGACTTAGTGATCACTGTTAGGAGACATTTTCTTGAGTCCCGCTGTCTCAGGAACAAGTTTCATCTTGCTGGCAGGGCCAGATCTGGGTTCATGTTCTCAGACTCCGGCACCAACTCCTATCCTGCTTCTTCAGGTGTTTCATGTTCTTCTGTTGTCCAGTAAAAGACGTGAAGAGGGAAGTTGCTGTTTTCCCGTTCTTTAAACTAAGTCACACAAATAGTAAGTGTATTGGTGTCTTGAAGTAATTGCCTACATGCAGCCTGCCCACTCCTCTGTCCCCTATTATTCTAAATTCCAGACCAGAGTCCAGAAGGGGACCTGACTGCAAAAGCTGAGTTGAGTACCCTGAAACCAGGTGACCCAGTGACCCAGATGAGGCCCAGTCACCGACCTTAACTTCCTTGCTTAACCCCTTGAGTCAAAATATGATTGGTCAGTGCAACAGCTCCCTATACTCCCCCTCACTTTGTGTTCCCATCCTATAAAAATACTGCACATTTCTTTTACAACAGTAGGGACACAGTTCAGATCCCAAACTGACCACCTCCCTGTGCAAGCAGAAAACAAACCTTTAATTTTTAAGCCTCTGTCTTTGAAGAGTTTTCTTGGCTTTCACCCTAAACCCAACAGTCACCATGCAAGAAGTTTTATTATTCTAAGATGGCCTGATTTTGAGAGTGGCTTGTTGGGAAGCCACAGAAGATGTGTGTGTGTGTGTGTGTGGGGGGGTGTTCACATGTTCGTGCAAGTGCGAGGGGGGTACTCCATCTTGGAAATGGACCTGCCAGCTCTCAGCTCCTCTGATGGGAAGCCTCATGGATGAGAGATCAATAGCTCCTGTTTGTTAAATCGTGAACAATGACTTCATGAAATTCTCAGACAAATAGATGGAACTTGAAAATATCATCCTGAGTGAGGTAACGCAGTCACAAAAGAATGAACATGGTATGTACTCACTGTTAAGTGGTTATTAGCCCAAAAGTTCAAAATACCCAAGAGTCACTTCACAGCAACAGTAGGGCTGAGTGTGTGGACCCAGATGGAGGAGTTGGAGAAGGGACTGAAGGAGCTGAGGGAGTTTTTATCCCAATGGAGAGAGCAACAGTGGCAACTAGCCTGACTCCTCGATACTCCTGGAGACTGAATCACCAACCAAAGAATACACATAGAGGGACCCATGGTGCTGGCCACATATGTGGCAGAGGAGGGTCTTGTTAGCCATCAGGGGGAGCAGAGACCCTTGGGCCTGAGAGTGTTAGATCTCCCAGTAGAGGAGAATGCCAAGGAGGGAAGATGAGAGTGGGTGGGTGGGAGAGTACCCCCATAGTGGCAGGGGGAGGGGGAGGAAATGGAGAGGTTCCAAAGGGGAGATCTGTAAAGGGGGAATCATTTGAAATGTAAATAAAGTCGGAAAAATAAATTAAAAAAAAGAAAACCACAAAAAACAAACAAACAAATAAAAAAAATCATGAATGAGGTAAAATGACTATTTTAAACTACTAAATTTTGGAACAGTTTGTATAAAAATAGAATAAAATTCTCCAACCATTGACTGCTCACCATTCAATTCTTAGTAATGAAGTGCTTAGCGTAAGTTTTGCAGCATCTTCCCACTCAAAGGCACGTGATGGGCAGGCCCTTTGTGGTAGAGTTATCACTCCCATTTCCAGCTCACCACCACCTTCGTGTTATCTTTTTCTACTTTTTTTTCTTATCTGGTTGGTGATATGAGAGAACCATTGAAGTGATTTCTCTTCCTTACTTTAATATTCACAGTAACTATCAACTAGTTCATCTTACAGCCTTAAATATGTAAATCATCTCTTTTCCAATTAGCTTTTCATTATAATAATTAAATTGGAGGAAAACTTTTGGTTTTCTTTTCTGATATTCTCATTACAAACAGATCCATACATACATGCTGCATTTATGACTGTACCCCAGGCTGTGTTCTCCAGCCCATATGAAAAGGAGCTCACTACATATAGATAAGATTAAAGAAAAAAATATTTGCCTTTTGAAGAAATTATCTTGCTCTAAGTCATGAACAAGTTTCATGATTCATGAACATAATTTGGGGGAAATGAAATAAATCTATACATTAGAAGTATGAAACTATAGCGTTTTAAATGTTGCCTTCACATTTATCTGCTTTCTTTTATCCCGAGTAACTATGTTGTGGAAATCATGCTGTGTCAGGCTTTGGGTGCTTGTGAAGGTGTAGCAATGTAAATTACAAATGAGTCAATTCGAAATTCCCATTAGGACTATCCCACGGGTGGTGTTGCATAAAGGACATTAAAGGGTGTGGGGATTCTGATCTTGCTTTGGGCCTCAGTTTCTTTCTGTGGAGTGTAGTGGAGTTGGTCTATGCTGCATATAATGTAAGAAAATTGTGTTGAGATAAGCTAATTCTTCAGCAAAGACACACTATATTTGGTATATAAATACCAAACATAAATAGATATATAAAGACAAACATAAATATATAAAGACAAACATAAATAGGTATTTGTTTTTGGTAACAAATCAGAATTTATTTATGGAAATGCACTGGTTGCTCACACACATTCTTTCACTTAATCTTCATAATTCAATATGGTAGTTTACTTCATCCTTGTTTTGCCAAATGAGGGTTAAGTAATTTATGCAAAATCACAGAGAGAAGTGGATCCTGTTTCTCTGGAGATGGAAGCTTTCTTTTCCTATTCAGACCCCCCCAAACCCCCAAAGGAGGATTTTCCAACTGATAATGGAAATGTTGCCAACAGTAATTAGTTACTGTCATCAAGCATAAGCACCAGGGCTAGGACAGAAAAGTCAGTTCAGAAATTCTAGCCAGTGATGCTAGCAATCACAGCTACTACTGAGTTGGTGACTTAGGCATCAACACATAAAGGCTGGTTACTTGTTGGGCATGCTAGACCTTGTGTTTTGTTGACACTGAGACTCTGATACAGTTGGAGAGGTGAGCTGACAACATGACTGTCGACTTTGGCTTCCCAGTCATGGGGTTGGGGGGAAGGCTTTGAGAGAGCTTGTAGTTCTGGCTCCAACGATGCCGATTTGAGTGTTTTATGCCTGGGGTTTCGGACACTGTGTTTCATAACTTTCAAAAGGAACACAAGTAGTTTAAGGGAACCGTTTCTTTCCTTCCTTTTAGGATGTATTCTGTGTGATTGCTGCATTTATGGCTGTACCCCAGGCTGTCTTCTCCAGTCTATGCGAAGTAAATGTGTGCACATTATCATGTCTTTGCTGTGGAGACATGACATCTTGATGTCTTCCCATCCTGTTTGTCAGCCTCATTCACAATAATATCATCCTCTGTGATAAAGTCAGTGTGAGGCTTTGTCCTGCCAGTAACAGAGGGGGATTTGAATCTAATTCTGTGCATGCCAGGTGTTTGCCCACAAGCTGCAGACAGGATGCTGGCTGTCAGTTGCAATGCTGACCTTGGCCATGACACTCAGTCCCATCCCAGTGTGAGTGCTACACTTATGCCTTTAGAACCAGTGGTTTTCTGGCGAACCTTGAACATTCTATTATTCTCTTAAATGTTTTGCATTTATTTAATACTTATTGCTTGTGTGTGTGTGTGTGTGTGTGTGTGTGTGTGTGTGTGTGAGAGAGAGAGAGAGAGAGAGAGAGAGAGAGAGAGAGAGAGAGAGACTGTGTGTCTGTGCATATGGGTATGTGTGTGTGTGAGTATGTGTATGTCTCTGTGTCTCTGTCTCTGTCTCTCTCTGTCTCTGTCTCTGTCTCTCTCTCTCTCTCTCTCTCTCTGTGTGTGTGTGTGTGTGTGTGTGAATGTGAGTGTATGTGTGTCCCATGACACTTGTATGCAAGTCAGAGGAAAATGTGTGGGAAACAGTTCTTTCCTTCAACCATGTGGGCTTCTAGGATTGAATGTAGAACATCAGAGATAAAGTTATCCAAGAGGGACTCCTGTCTTTTTTACAGATTGTGGCTCTCCTTTCTATGTAGAATGCAGCAGCTGGCAGCACTGCAGCTGTGGCACCCAGACCTAGCAGGTTGCTCATGGCAGCAGGGAAGGGGGTGGTGTGGCCTTTCAGCTGGGTTCTGATGGAACGCCCTCCCTTTTTTCCAGCTCTGTGCAAGGCCCACGCCACTGAGTCCTTGCCTTCTACTGCTCTGTGTTTCCATGGGATGCTTTGATTGTAGTTTTAGGAAGATAGTGCATCTTAATCAGTCAAACCTGCCTTGTGGCATACTCAGAGACCATCAAACAGAGGCACCTCTGGTGTTCTCACGGACTGATACCTTGATGAGCAGGGGGAATCTATGAATCTTTTTAGGGGGATGATGTTTCTAAATCAAGAGTAGGAAGGAAACAAATTGTGTTAGAATGCAGCCACTGAAACATCTAAAACAAATCCTGATCTACTAATGGGAAGTACAGTGAGCTAAATGAAAATTCCTGATCTACTAATGGGAAGTACAGTGAGTTAAATGACGCCACCTGCCTATGCGTGAATGGACAATTTACAAGTAGAGAGTATGAGAGCTTTGCAACAATTTTTATGTAAAATGAGTATGTGGCTGATATCTCCTGGTGACAAAGACAGAGAAGATGTTTATGTCTGAGGTTGGTTGACATTCTTAATTGAATGTCAACTGCTAAGAGAATGTTGACTCTTAGCAGTGTGTGAAATGAAAGGGATATATTCTCCACCCAAGGGTCCAAAGGACTCTCCACGGGGTACTTAAATATTTCCAAAACACCTAATTCTGTGGGTTGTTAATAGGCATGAGGAATTCTAATTTTAATGACACTTGGAGCATCCTCTTTTGAACCAAGTAACAGAGTTTCTCCAAGGCAGCACTTTTAAGGTCTTTCAGATCTATTCTGAATCTCCACAGGGCGGTTTTCAGACCATGATGCCAGCAGTGACTCTGTGCTGAGCAGATCATCTCCAGGGAGCATGTTGCTGAGCAGAGCCACTCAGAGACTCATAGGGAGAGATAGACTGAGCTCTAATGGAAGGAAGCAGAGTCCTCACAAGAACACTACCCATCACTGCCCCCTTGGGAAGACACACTGTGCTTCTGGGTTTAGGTTTTCTGAGAGCACCAGCAGATTTCTGCATGTTTCAGAAAGGTCCCAGAACAGTGTCTTAAGGTGATTGTTCCAGGTAGTTTTATGTCAAATTGACACAAACTAGAGTTATCTGAAAGGAGGGAACTTCAATTGAGAAAGGGCCTCTGTAAGGTCCAACAGTAGGGCATTCTCTTAATTAGTGATTGATAGGGGAGGACACAGCCTATTGTGGGTGGTGCCATTCCTGGGCAGGTAGTTTTGGTTTCTATAAGAAAGCTGGCTGAGCAAGACAAAGGGAGTAAGCCAGTAAGCAGCTCCTCTCCTCCATGGCCTCTGCACAAACTCCTGCCTCCAGGTTCCAGCCCTGTTTGAATTCCTGTCCTGACTTCCTTCAATGATGAACATGGATGTGGAAGTGTAAACCAAATAAAAACCCTTTCCTCTCCAACTTGGTTCTAAATGTTCCTCCCATGTTTGTGGGATCTGAGCTTAGTGATGGAAATGACAGGCCAGTAATGGGCTGATCACATATTTATTTGACTGAATTAGATGATTAATACTCAGCAGTAATTTCATGCCATAGTTGGTAATAATAGGACTTTTGAAAACAATCCTTCAACATGGTTAGCCACAGCAAACCACACACACCACTGCCTGTCTACCGCACTGCATGTCTAACCTTAAGCTGGGAGGGGCCGCCCCACTTTACACTAGGATAGTGTTCTCTAAAGCAAACTGCATTTTCCTTGGGGTCATAATTAATGTTTCAAAGTCCTTCTCCAACTAATGGAAGAATCTACTGTAGTAGTCACAGACCAGGGCGTGGGTTATATGTACAGACTTGAGCATTGTCCTTGTGTAAATACTAAAGAAAGAAATGACAATGGCAAATAGTCAGAGACAGTCCTACTTCAGAAGGTCAGTGCTGCTACTTGTCTCTGGAGGGCAGAGATTTATGGCTGAAATTCAACCATTCCTTGACCCCAAGCCCACCAACTACTGGCTCTGGGAAGGCACACATTTCACTTGTTTTACCTTTGAAAAATTTAAAGCAAGGACTAATAATTTCTAAAAATCATAAAGATATTCTCTTACTGGCATATCCTAGGTATATAAACTGGATTATTGCCTTGTGTTTTATATATGTAAATATTTTCGGCGTATATTAGTTCATATGCAAATATTTTCTGCTTTGAGATTGAAACTATTTTGCTATCTCTACACATCCTGCCATATCATGCTCTAAACATCACATATACACAGTAAAATCTGTTTTGAAAAGTATCAAACGTGCAGGGATCTACATGGAAGAGGAGGCAGAAGGACTGTAAGAGCCAGAGGTGATAATGATTCTAAGAAAGCAGAGTCTTGCAAACATGTCAGGAGTGTGCATATAGGAACTCACAGAGACTGAGGCAGCTCTAAGAGTTTGTACATGTTCAAGCCAGATGGAGTTCTAGCACTGAGACAGGGAAGTAGAAACAGGTCCCATCCCTAACCAAGAAGCTATCTACCATAGATACTTTCTGGTAAAGGAAACAAAATCAATTTTCTCCAATGGAGTCTCACTAGGTTTTATTAACCATACGCCAAGGCCTGGCCCCATGCCTAGGAGAAGTTTGGCAACATGAAATAAACTCAGTGGTATTTTATAGACATTTGATCTCATGCTGCTTTATTTGAGCACTTTTTTTGGGGCTTATTGGGTCTTTTTAAAAACTTTTTAAATTTTATTTTTATTGGATGTTTACTTTATTTACGCTTCAAATGTTTTCCTCTTTCCAGGTTTCCCTTTCGGAAATCCCCTATCCCATCACTCCAACCCCTGCCCACCCACCCACTCCTGTCTTCCCTCACTAGTATTCCCCTACACTGGGGCATCAAACACCTTTAGGCCCAATGGCCTCTCCTCCCACTGATATTCCAAAATGGCCCTCCTCTGCCACAAATGGGTCCTTCCATGTGTATTTTTTGGTTGTTGGTCCAGTCTCCGGAAACTCTGGGGAGTCTGGCCAGTTGACACTGTTGCTCCCTCCATGGGGCTGCAAACCCTTTCAGCTCCTTCAGTCCCTTAGCAGCCATACTTATAATAACCAGAAGCTGGAAACAACACAGATGTCCCTCAACAGATGAATGGATACAGAAAATGTGGTACATTTACACAATGGAATACTACTCAGCTATTTAAAAACAATGACATTATGAAATTCGCAGGCAAATGGATGGAACTTGAAAATATCATCCTGAGTGAGGTAACTCAATCACAAAAGAACAAACATGTTAAATACTCACTGAAAAGTGGATATTAGCCCAAAATTTTGGAATAACCAAGATTCAGTTCACAGACCATATGAAGCCTAAGAAGAAGGAAGACCAAAATGTGGATGTTTTAGTGTTTCTTAGAAGGGTGAACAAAATACAGGAGGAAATATGGAGACAAAGTGTGGAGCAGAGACTGAAGGAAAGGCCATCCAGACACTGCACCACCTGGGGATTCATCCTACATACAGCCACCAAACCTGGACTTTATTGTGAATGCTGGGAAGTGCTTGCTGATGGAAGCATGATAAGCTGTCTCCTGAGAGGCTCAGACAGAGCCTGACAAATACAGAGGTAGATGCTCAAGGCCAACCATTGAACTGAACATGGGATCCTGGATGGAAGAGTTGGAGAAGGGCCTTTTTGGTCTTTTGTTAGTTTATTTTGATTTTTGTGTTCTTATGTGGTTTTTGAGTGTGTGTGTGTATGTGTGTGTGTGTGTTTGTTGGTTCATTTTGTTTTTTGTTTTGTCTTTTTTTAAGAGTTAGAGGGAAAAAACATAAAAAAACCTAAAACAACAGCAAAAAAACATAAAATTGGGTAAGTAGGGAGTTGGGGAGGATCCAGTAGGAATTGTGGAAGGGAAAAACATGATCAAATTATATTGTATGAATTCAATTATTTTCAACAAAAAGTTGTGCATAGTACATTTATCAGAAATGTTATTTAAAACACTTGTTAGATAATTTTGGTTGAAAGAGCTTTATTTTCTCTTAAAACTGTGGATTTCTATAAAATTTTTGCTCACTTTATATTTATTTTGTGTGCATTCACTCTAAGTCTTTACATGCAGAAAGATGTTTAGCACAATAGAAAAATATTTATGTTAAAAAGAATAATTTTAGTCCAGATGGCTAGGAATAAAAGATTAAAAGATAGTATTAGATAATCTACTTGTACCAAAAAGCTTATCTGGAACAAGAAACCTTAAATTTTGATAAGTTATTTTATGTGTTATTTTGACCAATATGTTGGAGCCAATGGTTACGTTGGTTCTTGTTGCCCATTGCTGGATGTATATCAATTACATCATACTTTAAAATATTAAATGTAAAGTAAGTTCAGCAGAAGATTCAAAGTGGCTAGTTTTTCTTGCAATCACAAACTAAGGTTTTAAATTTGAGTATAGACCTTTCTGTGTGTTCGTTTGTTGAAGATTTGCATATGTTCTTTGATAAACATGCCCTGGGTTTTAATGTAGTAATTGGATTACAAAGATGCTGGAGAAAGAGAGAATTGATAATCTAATGAAAACTCAGAAGATCCCATGAAAACTGAACCCACCTTGTGTACTATAGAAGTTTTCCTAATTCTTCAGAGTTTCTTTTATATTTCTCTGTTTAAAAGTCAGCGCTGTTATGACTTAAAGGTTTAAACAGCTTATAGTGTTCTGACAGAGATCTAGGGAATCTGAGTAGGGGCAAGATAGTAATCCTAGATGTGTATTCAGCTGCAATGCCTGATGCAATTAAGAAAAATCTCAACAGTTGGCAGAATTGAAAACCATTCTCTGAAGCTCATATACTTTGATTTTTAAATTAATTTTCCAAAGACTTTGCAGATCAAAGGCAGAGATGGACAAGTGGTGTACCTTGGTTCCTCTGCTGGGTAAGATCCTAGGATCTATGCAGCCTTGTGACTCTGTTCCAAGTGGACACACACACACATACATACACACACACACACACACACATACACACACACTTTACCCGTGATGATGATGTGATTCTTCTACAATAAGACAAGCATGATGCAGAGCTCTTGCTGATACACTCTGTGTGCAGTGGGTAGAACTCATTATGTCCTAGGAGTGTGACTGAGAGAAGTGGAGTGCTGATGGCTGGAACAACACTCCCTGAGAGCTGACTGGAAGCCATGGAGAGCATGCTGGAGAAATTGGTTGTCCATGTCTGAAGAGTGAGTTGAGAGATTCTTCACTTTCTGCATGTATAATTACTAACTCAGAGTTGATTAAAAATTCTAAATGGAAGACTTGGAACTTTGAACCCACTAGAAAAGTATGTGACTTCTTATGTAAGAATAGTAAGGAGTCAAGGATAAAAATTAGGAAACACAAGAGCCTGAGAAGACTTTTATAAACACACTAATGTGGGTCTCCTCTTACTCCTGGTCAATGGCCACCCATCCACGAGCATGAGGGGAACCAGAAGGGGAACAGGGATAGGGTTCAGACAGCTATGAGTCCTGATGAATGAACTTCTGGGATTAGCTTCAGTGAGACAGTTAAACTTTATTTGGGGTGAACAAGGGTATACAGACTTTGGAGAGTGGGTATTGGATCTCCAGAGTGCATGTACATTATTGGCTAGGGTGGGAATGCTCCTTTTACACGAAGAAAAATTCCAGGAGCTTTCAGGGCAGGTTCTTATCAGGAAAGAGGAAGTTGAATCTATAATTCGACCATAAATGACATGACTTTCCTCAGAGGTTTTGGGGCTTATGGGTGGGAGGGACTGATGGGTCATAACGTGGTACCTAACTATCATTTGGGCAAGAAGCCAGAGTGGGACTTGTGTGCTGAGTTATGCAGCTTTGCTCAAGGTCATTCTTCAGATAAGACCAGGCACCCATGTTCAAGGACACTCTTCAGACAAAGAAGGGAGTCTTACATTTTGCTCTGAGCTTAGAGAGCCATCTGGTCATGGATGACTACAACCTTAATAGCAGAGTCTTTCAACACAAACACAGAGTGTGGTTCTTAGTCATTAAAATCAAGTCACTCACTTAAGCTCCTTAGTGTGACCTTATGGAAGCACAATACATTAGACAAGGCACCAGGGGTTATCTCCAGTGTATGTGGAGCATTCTAGATACTAGGCAGTTCAAAATATAGGGACAATTTTCTGAACAGGATTTCAATCATTTAGGAAATAATAGGAAGAATTGACAAGTAGGAATTTCACCAAATTAAAACTCTTCTGCATAATAAAAGAAGCAATTATCAGGACAAAGAGACAGCTTACAGAAAGAGAGAAAATCCATTTAGCTACTAGTCTGACTGGGACCCAATAAACAGAGTACATGAAGAGCTAAAAAAAAAATTAAACAGCAAAAATTTGCAAATTATCCAACCAATAAATGGGAAAATGACCTGAGCTATTTTCAAATGAAGAAATACAAATGGCTAATAAATACATGAAATAAAAGTTTGATGTCTAGCCATGAGGGAAATGCAAGTCAAAACTATACTGAGATTCTACCTTATCTTAGTTAGAATAGTTACCATCAAAAAAATTTTAAAAATGTTGGGGAGGATGTGAAGAAAACAAGATCTTGTAGATTGCTTGTTAGATGTGAATTAGTCCAGCTACTATGAAAATCAATGTCAAGTTCCCTCAAAGCTTATGGTCAACACTACCAAGCAATCCAACTATATCACCTCTGGGTTTATTAGGAATCAAAGCCAATGTACCTGCAGAGATACCTGAAGATCCATGATTATCAGTGTACTCATTACAATAGCTAAGATATCTAGTCATCTCAGGTGTTCATCAGTAAATAAATTCAGAGAAAACACGGCATGCACAAAGTGGAGTGCAATATCAATACAATTATATTGTTTGAAGAAAAATGGGGCTGGAGAGATAGTTCAATGGTTCAGAACACAGAGCTGTTGCAGAGGATCCAAATTCAGCACCTACATCAAGCAGCTTACAACTGCTTGTAACTAGTTCCATGGGGATCTGCCATGTGTGACCTCCATAGGCATTCCTCTCGTGAACATACCCACACATCTGCATAATTAAGATTAAGAAAAAAACGAATAAAAGAAGGTGGGTGGAACTGAAGACTATATTAAGTAGAATTAATGAGATATAGAAAGATGTTATATGTTTTCTCTTCTATGTAGAATTTGGGACAGTAGGATATGAAAATAAAGGACCACTCAGTGCCTAGAAGGGGACAAGAGAGTAGTTTATGACAGAGTATAATGGGGTGAATGTGGTCAGTATGTTATACATGTCATTTGAGTGTATAAAGATGTCACATTGAAATCTATTATCTGTCCAATTAGCATGCACTTAAAGGCTACTGTATAGGAAGTGTCACAACCCAAACTGCAATTTGTTCTGGCTTCTGTGCATCATGTCAGCCTCCAATGTGCACTTCTGCCACTAATCATTGAAGTTCCCTGTCAGAAGAGGATATCCTCTTCTCAAGAGGCTCCCATGGTACACTGGAAAAACCCCAGACCCATAGGCCAGGAATGATGCTTCACCCACAGAGGAGTCCCATTTGTCATACAGGGGTGGTGGTTGAGTGAGTGGCTTAGAGGGTCTTAGAGATTACCTCATTAACCTCTTGCATTTCCTCCTATCAGCCCCCATTACAAGCACCCCTAGTTGTTCTTCCGTCTCCATGGATCGTGTGTTCCTGACATGTTGCCATCTTCAGCCTAGCATCGACTTTTTTACACTGAAAATGATTACATATCCCATCCAAGGGAGTAGCATGTTGAGGTGCTCACAGTAAGTGACTGGCTTTTTAATGATTGTAAGACATATTCTGGGACTGTGTGTCTGTAAAAGAATCACTAAGCACCTGTATTTGCTAATGTTCAACATTTACTCTGTTCAGATTCGCCATCCCAATTTCTACCCCTTTATTACACCACATTTATTATTCAAGGGAAAATCAGAGGGCACAACTTAAGACCAACTTGAGTACTTTTTCTCATCTGTTTAGTTCAGTAAAACAAAATTCACTTTTGTGCTCTAATATTTGAAAACTACATTTTTGTTGTAGTCCAGTCAGAAGCAGCATTTCCCTCTAAATACTGTTATTTTCCTGACTCTCCAGAGTCTCTCAGAATGCTCTTTGCAACATACAATACTATGGCTTTCATCTTTTGGATTCACTTGAATCTGTAAGCAAATGAGAAAAGTCTCCATTGCTGCACCAGCAATGACAAATTGTGAATGTATCTGGTGACAACTTTGACAGTAACTGTACAGGAGACACCTCAAAAAGTCATCTTTATGATGGAATTCTAACATCTTTTTCTTGGCTGCCCAGTGTCATGTGTTGCAGTAGGGAAAGGGGCTACTGCACTAATTAGGGGGTAGGTTGAGTTTCTGAAGCTTAGATTCAGTATTCTGGCAAAATTTCTATTAGCATTGTTGGCCAATGAGGGATAGTATGTCTAGAGTTTCAGGTAATAAAATTATCAGTCTGGATTTGTTGTTGAATGTATTCGCTTACAGCCTTTCTGTGATAGTGCATACACTTGCATGAATTTTTGAGGCTGCAGGAGTCATCTAGGATAGGCTAAAGCTGGCAGGTGGCCGTCATGGTGGTAGCCCACTATTTTGGCATGGCTTATGATGAGTAAGCTCTGTGAGGCAAGATCCCTTAGAGCCTTCATCCCAGGATTGCCTCCTGCAGCTAACTTGCTTTTTTTGTTATTTTTAAAACTGTAATGAGAACTCTGCCAATCTTCAAGTACCATGAGTTAATAGCTGCTGAGATAGAAAGCAGGCATCTACAACTTAGAGCACATTCCAGGAGGCTGTAAAACAATTACCCAAAAGTCATATAAAGGGAACTAAGGATTTATTGTAGGTTCAAGGACAGAAGATAAAATTGACTGGGTTTATCTATACAAAACTTCAATAATAACTTAATCACAAAATTATGGATTTTAACTTTCAATGTACCTGTAGAGCTAGGGACATATAAATAATGGATAGTCTTAATGGATGCATATGTAAACAATCTCTATCATAAACTTCTTATTTAATTTATGATTTGAATTTATGCTTGAACTTTTAGTGAACTTTTGTTTAAAAAAAGATGCTTGGAAAAATCATGTGATATCTATTCCCCTAGAAAAGATATGAAAAACTAAGAATCATTACATTGCAAGGGCATTATTATATCAGAGCAGGAGAGAGGAAGAAGGAAGGAGGAGAGAAGAGTAGAATAACTTAGAAATTAAAAGGGAACTTAGAAATTAAGAGAGCAATACTCAGAATGCAGAGAGAGAGAGAGAGAGAGAGAGAGAGAGAGAGAGAGAGAGAGAGAGATATTGAAAGAGAGACTGAACAGGCAGGCTTCTCTTTGCCATTGAGCCTTACAGGTCTTTTCTTAACAGCAAGGCAGGGTTAGTCTTACTAAAGAGGACAAAGTTTTTTTTTTTTTTTTTCCTTCTGGACTTGGGTTTAATTCACTTAGCAATAAAAGGATAAGAGCTTTTTCTTTCTCTATGCAATAAAGATTGTAGCTCATTTTTCATTCAGAATGAGTAAATTCTTTCTGCACTGGCACTTGGTCTTTTGCTCCATATGCATATAGAAGTATGGATGTGTGTGTAAGTGTGTAATTATGAGATAAGTATGTAGCTAGGCCCAACTGCAATGCACAAAGATGTATGAATATGTATATATGAATTTATATGACTTTATGCATATTTCCTTATGTAAAACTTTTTACTTCTGTGAGGTGGCTCTCTTCTACCAGCTCTATAGAAGTTTATTGCTCCAAACCTCCCTCCACCTGACAAGGAAGAGGTGAAGCTTCTGGGAAAGAGAGAAGAAATCTCTAGTAATTAATCCTTTACTTAATCCTCCCCTCCCCAACCTGGTTAGGCTACAGGTGTTAGCTGCAGTGGATTTTTGTTTGTTTTATTTTGTTTTTTGTTTTATTTTTAAAATTAAATTATTTTATTTATTTACATTCCAAATATTGCCCCCTTGTGGTCCCCCTAAGAGTTCTTCACACTATTCCTTATCTCCTTTGCTTCTGAAAGGGTGCTCTGCCACCCAGCCACCCACCTCTACCTCACCCTCACCCATGTCCCCTTTCCTGGCACTTCAAGTTTCTACAAGACTAGGCACATAGTCCCCCACTGATGCCAGACAAGGCAGTCCTCTGCTACATATGTGCAGGAGGCCACTGACCAGCTCATGTATGCTTGTTGGCTGATGGCATAGTCGCAGGGATCTCTGAGGTGTCCAGGTTAGGTGATACTGTTGTTCTTCCTATGAGGTTACAATCCCCTTCAGTTCCTTCAATCTTTCTTCTAACTCTTCCATAGGGGTCCCTGACCTCAGTCCAATGCTTGACTGTAAGTATTTGCATCTTTCTCCGTCAGCTGCTAGTAGAGCCTCTCAGAGGACAACCATACTAAGCTCCTGTCTGCAAGCACAACATGGCATCAGTAATTCCTGTCAGGGTTTGGTGCCTATACCTGGGTTAGATCCCAAGTTGGACCAGTCACTGGATGACATACTTTTAACTATCAGAATGAGCAAGAAAGTTTTTAGGATGTTTTAGATGTTATCAGTAAGCATTCAGTATAGTTAGAGAGCTAGAAGACCAGAGACCATCAGTCTTTACTCCTACCTTTATGTCCTCCTCTGTGTTCTGCTTCAACCCATTTCAACCTGGGCAGGCTCCCGGCAGAAGGCCAACAGCTGGCAATGGCACTAAGACATTTGATGTGGGGCTGAATATTTGGTTCAGTGGTTAAGAGTAATAGCTATTCTTTCAGAAGACCCAGATACCATTCTCAGCAACCACATGACAGCTGACAACTGCCTAAAACTCAAGTCCCATGGGATCTCGTATCCTCTTTTGGTCTCTGTGTACACCCACATGCATGTGGTAAATATAAGGTGATGTAGACACACACACATACACTAGACAAACATTTTTAAACGGAAATATGAGGACATGGGCACAGCCAGGCCATTAGTATGGAACAAAATTCAATCCATGAGTTCTGGAGTGTAAGGATGACCAGCATGACCAAGGAGGGGGATTAAGGGCTATAACATTGGTGAGGGCAAAGAAGTATGAGCATTTATGAGCAATTTATGAAAGCATGCAATTATTTTGATATTTAACAACTAGCATGGCTTTCTTAAAATGTGTGATGGCCCCATATAAAGATTTCTCTCTCTCTCTTTTAATCCTGACCAAACTATTAGGTTTAGATAAATTGTTTTTCCTCTTTGACTTTTGGTGCTTTGGACTCATGCTCTGACAAATTGTCTTCACATCTCATGAGATAATGCATTGATAGCACCAAGCCAAGGGCCTGAGGAGCAGAAAGAGTAATGCCCATGGAAGCTGGTGTATTGTTTTGTCCCTGTGCTTTCTGCCTATGTGACTGTTGTTATAAATGGAACAGTTTGATGCTTATTGTGATTTTTGGTGGAAAGGAGTCAGCTTTGATTTGTAGATTTTACTTAAAATCACCTATAGGAGAAAATGCAAAAATGATGCTTTAATTTACTGTGTTATTATTACCCAAACTAAATAGTCAGAGGTTCACATGTTAAGTATTTCATGAATAGAATGTCTTGCATCATTCTATTTTAAAATGCTTTCTTCATTCTTTGCTAATTGATAGGGACACCTCAACAGGATATTCGTATTCCCAAGGATATTTTCTATCAAAGGAGATTGATATTATTTAAGAGTAGTAATCTTGGGCTGAGTATGTAGTTCACTGGTATGCATTTGTCTAGAATTTGCAAGGCCCCAGGTTTAATCACTAGCACTTCTAACTTGCATTCCCACCCCAAAGTAAACCTCACAAAACATAATGACCTTATTTTTAATGGAGTACCTTAAATCACCCAGGAAACACACACCAGACAAAGGAATTATATAAAACAATCATGTTGAATATGCAGAGGATCCTACAGATTAAGAAACATTTTCTAGTTATTTCTTTTATAAAAATTGCCTTTCCATTATTTACTTAAAGTGTTGATGGCAGTGCATATGTGTGATCGTTGATATATATGACCTTTCAAAATAAACACCCCATTAAGACATAATTCCCATACCTTAAACTCATCTGTCCAGTGTAAGGGGTCAGTTTTAGTACATTGTAAGACTTGTGTAATAATCACGAAGAATGTGATGAATTTGCACACATTTGTCAATTTTCTTCCTTTCTCTTTACTCATTTCTAATTTCCTTCTGTATAATCAGAGAACATAGTTTATATGATTTATATCCTTTAACTGTTTTGAGAATTGCTTTGTGGCCAGTGTTTAGTGTGTTTCAAAAACTATTTTCTGTGCACATGAGAAGAATGTGAATTCAGTTTGTGGGTAGAGGTTTCCTATGCATGTTAAATTCCGTTAGCTTATAGTGTTTTCTAGTATTCAACTTCCTTGCAAACTCAGTAGATTCTTTTGAAATGTTTTCCAATTTGTTGTATTCCCTGAGGAGAATGGATGAGAGGGAACTTTTTCTTCTTTTTTGTTTTTGTAGACAGTGTTTCTCTGTTTAGCCCTGGCTGTCCTGAAACTCATGTACACCAGGCTGGCCCCTAACTTACAGGTTGCCTGCCTCTATCTCCTGTGTGTTGGAGTTAAAAGTCCTGCACCATGACTGCCTAGCTCAAGAGGGAACAACTTTTACCCTGTGTGATTCTAGAGGTAGAATGGAAAAATCCTACTCAGAACAGTCTAATAAATACATTGTTCATTCTTCAGTGGATTCCTATCTGAATGGAGAAAAGAATTCAGAGTCCATAGGGGAAGCAGGAACTTTGGTGGAGGCAAAACCCTCTAAAGTCTACATGACACTTACAGAGTACTCACTTCACACCATACACTGCTCTAAGGGGTTTGCATGTATTAAATTATTTTTGCTAAAATAACATAATACATTTTCATTTGAGGCAACATGTTGGTACATGATTCACCATTCACCATGGTTTATCAATAAGAACATTAATTGTGCAATCTGAGCCACTATATATAATATTACCTATATGTCTCCTAGAGGTAGCCAGTTACTGGGTAAACATAGTCAGAAGTATTGGTTAGGAGATTGGTTAACAAAATATAAAAGGATCAATACTCAGTGTGGAGATAGTCCTGGGAGATCTTCTGGGAATACTTAGTTTCCAGAGATTGGGGTCATTTTAACATGATGACTGACTGGGAATGATTTGCCTCTTAATGAAAAGTATATTGGGATCTAGAGAGAAACACACAGAACCCCTCTCCCCATAAATGCACAAGACCCAGGTCAAAAGGTTTTGTGGGGACCTCATTTCTCATCTTTACTGACACAACTTTGTAGAAGGAATGCAGCTCTTCTTTATCTTATAGGAGAACATTGGAGCAGGAAGCAGCCCAACCAAGAGGGTGATCAGTCACACTACCATTGAGGTGGTGCAGGAACTTCAAACACTAAACCTTCCCTCCAGTACTCATTAGATATGCCCCAAGTCCATATTTTATTTGTCACACATCTAAATCTAGCACATTTAAATCTTCTAAGGAATTTCTATTTCCTCTCTATCCTTTCTTTTTGATGCCTAGAATCTTCCTTTACAGTTCCTCTTCTTTGTTTTACTCAACAAATCTGTATCTACTATATACCAGCTATTGAGTGAACAGTGATAACAACTAGAGCTCCTGTTCCTCACCCTTTAGTATTTATGGTTTAATGTCAGGACAGAGAATAACACAACTATATACACATATAAAGTTGTAATTGTGACAAATGTCACAGTGTAGATAAATGATTCCATAAGATCTTATGGCAGGAATAATCTGTGTGATCACAAAGGGCAGGGCAGGATCCTCAGGTGAGATAATGTTTACAGCTGGAAAACAGCATGAACTGGTGTAGGTATGTGAGGAAAAAAAGCTGTAGGAGTATGGATGGTCTGTATAAATGCCAGGGACTGAGAACAATGTGTGAGAATATTCAGGAACAGGGGAAGCAAAGTGAGATGATGTAAGACTCTAAGGGTATCGCAGGAAGCCACACAAAGGCCTTAGGGAGTTTCCTAGTTGTAGAGACCTCTTTTGTGTAAGAATGTCACCCATGGCAACACTTGTGAAAAGCCACATAGACATGTGGGATTATTTTCTCGTATCCATCTCTGAAGTAACAAAATATAGGCAGACTCAGACTAAAAAGACAATACTGTATTTCTTAGTTAGAGTCACAATTGTACTTAAGCCTCACAAAAGCTATTTTGACAAATAGAAGATCTCCTTCATAGGTAATAGTTTAATGCTATAAGTGAGGGAAATAAGACCATTTGTTCACTATTTATATAAAGTTCAAGTAAGCTTGTATGATTACTATTTTAAACTAATCATCCACCTGATCTTACTTCACTTTGGAGTTGTCTCCATGTCCATAATTAAATTAACCATATATTTAACTTTCAGTAAGTATCTCCATGTGTACCATTTAATAAAGCAAACTCCTGGGCAGATAGGTATTCTCTTTTCTCTGATCTCAAGTCTTAGAATTTTGTGTCTTCAATGGTAGTGGAAAGAAAGCCATCATTAGAGTACAATAATCTACCATGAACCATTTGGATTTCCTTAACAGCATGTTCTTTAACAAACTCCAGAGAGTTTATGAGACTCTGGAGATGGTGTTCATTGAGCCAGAAAGAGAAAGCACAAGTGATCCATGGATTTGGGGTATGTGTATCACAAAGTTTCTTTGAAAATGTGGATTCTTCAGTCCTTCTTAGAAAGGGGAACAAAATACTCACAGGAGGAAATACAGAGACAAAGTGTGGAGCAGAAACTGAAGGAAAGACCATCCAGAGACTGCCCCACCTGGGGATCCATCCCATATGCAGACTCCAAACCCAGACACTATTGTGGATGCCAAGATGTGCTTGCTGACAGGAGCCTGATACAGCTGTCTCCTGAGAGGCTCTGCCAAAACCTGACAAATACAGAGGTGGATGCTCACAGCCAACCATTGGACTGGGCGTGGGGTCCCCAAAGGAGGAGTTAGAGAAAGGACTGAAGGAGCTGAAGGGGTTTGCAACCCTGTAGGAAGAACAACAATAGCAACCAACCAGACCCCCCAGAGCTCCCAGGGTCTAAACCACCCACCAAAGAGTACATATGGAGAGACCCATAGCTCCAGCCCCATATGTAGTAGAGGATGGCATTGTCAGATAATCAGTGGGAGGGGAGGCCCTTGGTCCTGTGAAGGCTCGATGCCCCAGAGTAGGAGAATGCCAGGGTGGGGAGGCAGGAGTCGGTGGGTGGGTGGGGGAACACCCTAATAGAAGCAGGAGGAGAGAGGATGAGATGGGGGTTCCCAGAGGGGAAACCAGGAAAGAGAGTAACATTTGAAATGTAACTAAAAAAAATATACAATAAAAAATAAACTGAAAAAATGCTACCTACATTAAAAACGGGTTAAAGACTGAGACAAATCCTTTAATGAATGAGATAATGCAGCACACCACAGAGAAACTCCAGGAAACATAGACTCTAACAAAGTATCCCAAGTACAATTTTGAGTGGAGACAATCATTTTTGTTACAGTAATTCTAAAGAAAAAGAACCTTCCTGTAAATTATTTTATGCATAGCCCCCTCTGTGTGTAAAACTTCACCTTTCCCAGAGTCTGTGGATGATAGGTTCATTATATCTAGAGTTTATTTTCAGGATTCTCTTGGCTTTGTTTGAGATACACAAGAGTTCCCAAGACCATTGTGAGAATAATAAAGAGTCAAGATGAAAGGAAGAGAAGGATGTGCACTAGAATGTGCCACAGTTTAAGGAGTCCTGTTTATGGTGACATCTAGTTACCATAGCAACGTATTTTATCTGCTCATCTATTATGGTTACACTCTGAAACATCTATCATTCTTCTACTTACATGCCATGTTTTGGTGTCCTCTGTTGGGACTATTGGCAGTGTATAAATAATAGTAAGGGAAAAAATCCCTGCTGTTAAAAGAGAAGGCAGCAAATATGTGGTCAGAGACTTTGAATTTTTTTTTTTTTTTTATTGAGCATGAATATTTCCTGGTCAGGTACAATGATATGTGTTGCAAAGAGATCCTCATAACCAAGACATGCTCCTTACTTTCAAAATCTTTATAGTCTGTATGGGAGATAGGACATTAAAACAGCAATTACATATTATATATAATAAATAGATTCTATGTCCAAATATAGGACATGTAGGCATAGAACACTGCTAAGCCTTTCTGGGGAAGGCTCAACTGTGGAAAGGTGGATAGGAAGTTGATCAAGGCTTACTCCAACAGAGGCAGTAGCATATTAAAGTTTTGGCAAGTGATAGATACTAACTGTAAGATACAGACTAGATCAGGAAAGAAAAATCAGGCTTAGTAGAAATCTCCTAGTGGCACAGAGTCTGAATGTTGTGGCCTCAGCAGATTGACGTGTGCGATTTTGACAGCAGCTAGCATTTGTAGGGAAAGCTCCTGGATTTCCTAGTGACTCTACTTCTAAAACTTGTTTCTGCTTCACAAAAAAGCCCACTAAAAATGTCCTGAGTTGTAAGGAGAAAAGTGGAGAACCACATGATCTTAGAGACTATAAGTGAGGATACAATTCTAAATGTTATCGCGTATTATCATGATTTGTCCAACTTCCCATATGTTCCATAACTGCATGGCCCAGGAGACGGCTGCTAGTGACCAGGGAGTAGAGGAACATTTGGCATTGCTGAGGCCCTAGCAACGCTTATTCAACTTATTCACTGAGGGTGCCTGGTGGAGAATCAGTGTGGTGGTTAATTCTGCCAGCTAAGCCGGAGCTAAAATTGCCTAGGAGATAAACCTCTGACCACGACTGTGAGGGAGTTTCTAGATCATATTAATTGCAGTGGGAAGACTGGCACTAATTTTGGGTATTATCATACTCTGGACTGGGATTCTGGTTATATAAAAAAGACATAGCAAGCTAAGTTCTGCATTCATCTCTGCTTCCTTACATGTGATACAATGTGACCAGATGTCTTAAGTTCCTGCCATCATATCAGAGCCCTCACTGTGGAATCAGAAGTTGATCTTAGAAGGGCATAGACTAGATTCTCAGCAGTTGTGCTGAGGAAGACATGGGTTGGTGAAGGCAGTTGTTTGATCTCACTGAGGGAATAGCACGGTGGACGCTGTCCATCGTCCTGACACCAATGACAGCCCAGTGGGCTCTAACCACAGCTGTGTGCTGTCTTGCCTTCATCCTTGTTCAGCTTCTCTCATACGGGTCAAGCCAGTGGTTAAAAGATGGTCCTTCACTAACCATTTATACACATTGCTGACTTCGTTTTCTTCTACTCTAACTGAATTTTCCCCTGTAGTTGAGCATGCACATTTCATTCTCTTGCTTCAATCTCCACTGAATGCCTTCAGAGTTTCCTTCTAGTCAAAAGGGAGCCTCTTTCTTTTGGGAACAATTAAAATGTTCCAGCCTTTTCAAATTTAAGTGAATGAGAGAAGCTTTCAGACAATTTGATTGCTGGAAGCAGGAAGACTGCTCTTCCCATCCTCATAATAATGGGACTTGGGGCGGCCATTTTTGCAACCTATTTCCCTCTAGGGCTGCCACCTATTTGATTCAAAGTCATAAAATATAATTTGCAATAACCATAGTTGGGATTTTATTTTGCAAATATGCAGAAGTGTCAGTTTAAGCCTTGCAAAGAGTGAGAAATCTCACATTATTTATATTTCTATGTGTTCTTCATGACAAATGACTCCTCTTCCAATTCCTGAGGAAAATCAATGTCTGTTAGGCAGTTCTGGGTAAATGTTGACTCCTCCATGTCATAAAACAAGCACTTAGAATTGATTGATGAAGCTAACGAGAAAGTGAGGTCTCAGAGCTCCCAGCCTTCTGCAACTCTAGTTTCAGGAGATCCAGTCCTGTCTCCTTTCCTCTGTGGGTACCAGGCACACACACGATGCACAAAGATACACAATCACATACACAACAATTACTAACAAATCTCTTTTTAAAAATACTGTTAGCACTTATTAATTTTTAACCTTTTAAGCAGCAAAGTGACTTTGCAGGTCTAAATTGAAAGCCACCTGGACTTCAAAGTCTAAAATAAGTGTTACAGCTAATTCTCAAACAAATGAAAGAAAAGCTACATTAGATTACAGAAAACGAAATCTTGGTCCATGAACCAGTTTCCTGATTTGAGTCAGTCTGCCGGCCCATCACTAAAACTTCAGAATTGGTGTTGAGAGTGAGGAGATAGGATGAAAAGGCATTTCATAATTCTACCCAGAGGAGGAAGAAAATAAAACATGGAAAATATTTATATTATGGAAAAAAAGAGAAAAATCATGAGGAAAAGACCATCCAGTGGGGAAATGTCTGGTGTCTTGTTCATACATGACAGGAGAAATGTGTTTGATTATGAAGTTTATGACTGCTAATGTAGACAAAAATTCATTAAAGGTAGAACCCCCAAAATAAGATATAAATATTTAAATATATGTATATATAATATATATTATATATAAGTAAATAAAATAATTAAAATATTAGGATATAAAAACAAAACTAGTGTCAGGAAAAAAGACAGAGAAAACCAGAAAGGTAAATGAGCAGTTGACAGGAGAAGAAATGCTAGTGTTAGCAGAAAAAGACAGTTTTTGGTGAAAAGTAGAAACAGAAGCCAAGCAGTGTTGGAAGGATTATAATACTATACAAGCCATAGTGTGGGGTAACAACACCAAATCAAAAAAGTAAGTACCTTAATATGGTGTTAAACTATTCACTGGGCTAGCCAGCCCTGTCCAAACCATAAGCTTCAGGTTCATGAGGAGACCCTTTCTCAAAAAAGTAATATGCAATGTGTTCTAGGAATACACCTGGTACTGACCTCTGACTCCTCATGCTCACACACCTGCACATATTCATACATGGTCATGCCCCATGCACCTCCCCAAAGAATATTGTTTGGTTTAGTTTTTTAAATATAGAAAAATTGAAAACTAGTCATGGAGTGACCATAAGGAAATCCCATAAAAATAACCTATATACTCACAGGACTCATAGGGAAATCCCATCAAGTCAGCTCAGATATTCACAGCATTTAACTCCCTGACAGAACTGAAGCAGAGTTCTGATGAGAACATCACTGAGAATACTCTAACAACAGAGAAGAGAAGGACACCCAGAAATGCATGGACACTGAATGAGAACTCATACTAAATGCACTGATTTGTAAAGAGGGTAGGCCAGGAACAGAGAGATTCATGCTCCTGTGAGGATCTATGTCAGAACAAAGATAAAAGAAAGCCAAACAGAGAAATAACAAAATGTTGAAATTTCTTAGAGCTGTATTCTGAAGACATGTAACTAAAAACATATCAATAAATTATATAAGGCATCCAAAGGAAAAATAAAATCTATGTAAGTTTAAGAAAAATAATGGAAAATGCAGAAAAAGGTAGTTGTAAGAGATTAGGATTTGCAGATCCTGACAAGTGATTAGAGAACCTGTGGGAAATTAGTGACTGTACGATAAAGAAGTAGACTAAAGTAGTAGGAAATTTGAATAGACTTTAGTAGTTATTACAAATGTGATTAAAATATGTTATTAAAAATACCACAGACTCTAAGTCAGTTGTTAAAGCATTTACCTAGTTTGCCAAAGGCCCTAGGTTTCAATTAATCCCCAGCACTGTGTAAAAACAGACATGGCAGTACACACCTGTAATCCTAGCACTAGAGAGGGGTAGGCAGGAGGGTCAGGATGTCAAGGTCACTCTCAGCTACATAGTGACCTTGAGACAAGCCTTAGCTATATGAAACTGTCTTAAAATTTTCAATTAAACTGCAGGGCCTAGAGAGATAGCTTAGCAGCTAAGAGTACTTGCTTCTTTTTCAGAAGACCTGAGTTCAGTTTCCAGCACCCATATTGGTCAGCTCCCAAACAGTGTAACTCCAATCCCAGGGTATATAACATCCTTTCCTGGTGTCCTTGAGCATTTGCTTGCACATGGTACATGGTGAACATACATACATGTACACACACATATGCAAACTCATACAAGATAATATCATTCACAACTGCCCTGTTCTGTCAAGGAAACTGTTTCCTTGAAGTCACTCACCTCCTCTGGCTCCTATATTCTTTCCACCCCATCCTCCACAATGGTCCCTGAGCCTTGATAATGGGTGTGGTGTGGATGTTCCATTTAGGGCTGCATAGCCCTCAGTCTCTTTTCCTTTATACATAGACCAGTTGTAGATCTCTGAGCTAACTGCTAACTACCATCTATTACATGAAGAAGCTTCTCTGATGAGGAATAAGAAATACACTGATCTTTAGATATGGAAGTAAGTTGTGAGGAATCAGTTTAATGCTATGGACACTTATCAGAATAGTAGAAATAGTAGTATGTTCTCCTCTTGGGTCTATAGCCTATGTAGCCACAGACTATTGGTTTAATTAATGGTGTCAGGTATGCATTCCCTATCATGGAACAGTCATTAGATCTAATCAGAAAGTGTTTGGTCACTCCCCTAATACCCATGCCACTATTGTACCAGTAAGACACTTGTCAGACACAAGACCTACACAACCTCAATCCAGACATCATTCAGCATTGAGGTGTGGTGGGTCTGGAGTCTCATTACTACTTGATAACTGCTGGGAGAATGGCACCCAGTTTTCTTGCTGGTCAGGCTACTGATATGTCAAAAACATTCTGGGAGAGGTCTCATATTGAAGAGTATTTAAATGATACAGATTGGAGTTGATGATTTTTGAAAAGAAAGAAGAGAACTCAAAGTTGGGAGGAGGTTGGAGGTCGAAGTGGATCTGAGGAGTTTGAGGAGGAAGTGAATGTGATGAAAATACATTATATAAAATTCTCAAATAATAACAGCATATAAAATCTTTTAAAAATACATCAGAATTTATGGCTTTAATTCTGATTTATATTCAGTGCTGTAAAGAAAGGTAATTTCAAAGTTATTGTATTAAAACAAACTTCATGGTAAGATAGAAAACTATCTCATTTTTTTGAAGCTTGTAAACATTAAATACTAAAACATGTTGAGTCTGTACAAAGAAACTAATATAAATCAATGTCACTTACGGATAAACAATTTTAACTGAGATGTTAACAAACAGGACCAAATAATAATATACAATGACTAAATTAGGCTTATCTAGGAATACAAGCATGGTTCAATACCAGAAAATGAATTAACATAATGTATTATATTAAAAAGGAAGTGGACATAAAAAGCAAAATGAATCAAATAGACATTAAGAAACACCCCACCCCAATATTAAAACATACATAAGTCAAAACTGCTTTGGTATGCTAAAGATTATTGCTAAAAAAAAATATTAGTTATTAAAATGTAAAACTAGATGTCCCAGCCAGAGCCAGAATTGCATGACATTATGATTTGATTTGTACTTGGATGATTCTATTTAACTGAGTAATTGTTATACTCACTGGAACGATTGCTATAAATATTGAAAAAGGAAGTGTCCTTACATTAGGTTCCCTTTGTGGTGACTTCTTGTCATGGAGGACTTCAGGATGAATTCTGCAATGACACATGGTATTGATTAAGGAAGGTATCTTCTGACACAAGTGAAATTGAAGGAGCAGAATCCATCTCTAGAGAGAGAGGCAAGCACTCTCTAATCTCCTATCATGGGAAGTGGTGGCAGGCTGGAACATCTGAGTAAGCCACAAGCTCCATTCCAGTAGGGATTGCTGTAATGTAAATTGTTCTTCCTAGAGGAAAGACAGAAAGAATTGGCTTTTTAGTAGAAGACCACACAGTCTGTAGAGTGACATATATTCCTAGTCATGTCTAGGTAAGCCAGGTTTCTTAGACTTGGGGATCTTGAAGAAGATGTGGATCCTGTGGTCTCTGTATCAAGTCCATCTGAACTGAATCCTGGAGGCAGTAGAGTAGAAGGGGGTGCCTAGAAGTAGCTTTACGCCCTCTTTTTTTTTTTTTTTTTTTTTACATTTCTTGCTTCTTGACTAATGGGAAAAATGAAAATGTTATACTTTGGCAAAGATTTGATTTCATAAAATAAAAATCCAAATAAGATATAAATGAGATTTCATAAATTAACAATTTTCTATATATTATTATTTACCAGGTGATTATAAAACTGTGAAAAATTTAATTCTGAGTAAAAAACCTATGAGGTACTTAAGGATGACTCAGTAAGTTGTCATGAATGTCTAAGTGGACAAATCATTTTTTAAATTTTTGAGTACTGATTAAAGGTTTTGAACAAGTGGGAAGATACCTTCAATAAAAATATTTGGTAAAAATCATAAATCAAATCTTGAAAAATGTATTTATTTTATATAACAGAGTTGCTTCTGGACTGCCATCTCCCAAATAACAACCCAGAGACATATTTATTATGACTGCTTAAGGCCTTTGCTTACTCTTGTTTCCAACTAGCACTTACAACTTATTAATCTGTTTATTCTATTCTGGCCAATTCTCTCTTACCAGACTCCCTCCTAGAGTCCTCTCTCTCCCTGAATCTCCTGCCTTTCTCTTCTGAATCTCTGTAGGTCACCAGATTTTTATTTATCCAATCAGAGGATGATAGTGTGTTTGCAAAATTCCCAGACAGGAGATGACCAAAGAAAAATAACAACACCAACTTCCAGTCTGCAGTCAACACAGAGGTTAGCTTTAAATAATATAAAGACAATCTTTACATGTTGCACAATAATATTATCTCAATAATTTCATGTAATTGTACTCTAACTAGAATCATATTATAACTAGCTTAAAAATTCTCTATGCAAGTTGTGTATTTGAGACTAAATTAGAAAATAATGCCTGATACTCAAATGCACCAAGCGTCCTCAAATAGAACCAAAGATACCAGGTAGTATTAATATTATAGATCTCTTGAAACTAATCATGTAACACTAGTTAATATTTCAATTTAATCATAAGACACTTCATAAATACTGGAGGCACAACTAGAGATTTATTAGGAAGGAAATAAAATTTGACTCTTATTTTTTTAAATACCAACTTTTAAATAATTCCCAAACTTAAAATAACTACTTAATTTAGGAAGAAATTGAAAAAGAAAGCTGAGGAGAACTTTCTAAGGAAGAGCTATAAAAAATACTGTACAAACAAACATAAACAGACAAATGATGGTTTATAAAAGATTTACAGAAAATATTCTTTGTTTTGTTTCATTTTTTAACACAACCCAACTCTGTATGTGAACATCCACATTTACAAAGGAGTGAATACAATATACATAGCAAATGTTAATGTGAATATTTCAAAATCATATTTTTGGTAACTTGTTCCTACCTGTTTTTATATTACTCAAAAATTTTCTAATGTGTAAAGATTGTAAGGGTCAGAGGCTGGGGAGGAGGGGGTGAGACAATCTTTCTGGACATGACAGGGCCACAACACTCACTCACGAAATAGCTTTGCTGCCTGCTCAAGATCTGAATATGTTAAAGGTAAGTGACATTGCAGCATATGGTGGGATGGGATCACCAGCTCCCACCCCTAGCTGAGTAGCTATGGATAGTTGATAGCTTCTAAGGAAGAGTCAGTTTTCTTCACTGGTGTGGCCTGTGGCAGGTGAATGGTCCCACACCAGTGTGCATTACAGGCACCACAAACTGGGCCCAATGATGTTTTTCTACTTTCTAATGGATGTGAATATCATATTTTACGAGCACAACTTGTCTTTTTCACTACAGAAACTTTCACTTGACTAACCAATAAAGTATACCACAAGTTGATAAAGTATAGGAGACAAGATGTTGGCGGGGAGGATGCTGGGAAGGGATCCAGGAAGAACGAGAGGGAAAGGTGTGTGGTGAAGACTATTAAAGTCATCATGGGCATGTATGAACTTTTGAAAGAATTAAAAAATCTGTATTAAAGCTTAATAATGGTTATTTTCATATTAGATATTCAAGAAAAAGCTTTTATTTAAAAAGTAATTCAATATTAGAATATCAAACTTCTGATATTTGCATGAAATTGTCTCTGATTAAAACTCTCTCTCTCTCTCTCTCTCTCTCTCTCTCACACACACACACACACACACACACATACACACACACCACATATAACTTTTAATCTCTTTAAATATTTTCCTACTTTAGCCTTATGATCAATATGGAATTGATTTTCAGACAGAAGCCCCTAGCCAGGAAACAAGGAGCGGTTGCAGTGCCCTGCTCCCAGAGCTTTGACATTCATGTTTGTGTCTTTTCTTCTCCCCTTGCTGATGGCATAGATATCTCCTCCCTTGTTGATGCTTGTAGAACCCCTGGGGCATCTAGCTTACAAACACATGAATCACAGGACTAAGGGACAGATTCCAGTAATAGCATGAAAAGTGTTCTGTCATTTAGTTTTTGGGTGTTGAAAGAGACCAGCTGCCCTGCAGGAGCCAGTAAATGCTTAGAAAGAAAATGGCATATTTCATGCTTTTCCTGCTTCAGTTAAAAACATGACAGCAAGTCCATCATTTTGAGCTTTCTGCAATACTAAGATAGGGAAGGACATTTTGTTCTCATATTTTCCTGTCCTGGACATAAGCTGATTTTTGGTATCGAAAGTCTTTATTGAAATTTCCAACACCAGGTCTTAAGCTTATGCTCCCTGAGCTTCTGGATATTACATGAAGGTCAGCCAAAGATAGTGCCTGGAGTCCTCCAGAATCCCGGGTACAGAGGGGCTGGGGTGGCTTGTTCTGCCTCTTCTCATACCTCAGCTTAAACAGGTAAGTTTAAAGGCTCAAACTTGGAGTTTTCTAAAAAGAAATCTTTGCAAGTACATGCTAATTTAGGTGCTTCATTTTTCTGCATTGGAGAAACTTTAGAAATCACTGAGTCTTCAAATTCAGAATTGCTAGATGGTGCTGTTCATCTGCCATGCTCAAAGAACCAGGGCCCTTATAGCAGACTTTGTTCCTCAAATTCTCAGAGATGGCTAAAGCAGAGGCCAAAGGAAATGATTTAGCTAGGGGTATAATAAACATGGCAATGATGATGATAATGATGATGGAGATATTAAAGATTATTATAATTGTTTCATTATTTATATGTCACATGTCTGTCAGTGCTGTCAGAGGCCAGAAGAGAGTGTCACATCTTCTTGACCTGGAATCATTAGAGCTTGTGGGCTGCCCTAGGTGAGCACTGGAAACTGACTTCTGGTCTTCTAGAAAAGCAGCAAGCCCTTTTAACTGCTGAGCAGTATCTCTAGCTCCCAAGAACTATAGATGGTTATTCAGACATAGATTTAGGTATACACACGTAGGTGTGAAGATGGAGGAGCTTTTTGACTAGAAAACATCTGACATGGTTTATTTTGTTGTCAGTTTGACAGGGTCTAGAATCATTGATGATGCAAGCCTCTGAACTTGTGTGTGAGAGATCACTGAGAGGAAAAATTCCACCCCAACGGGCCACATCACTAAATAACTGGGCTCTGGGCTGGAAATAAAGGAGACAGCAAGCTGAGCAAGAGCATTCATCTCTCTTTGCTTCCTGACTGTGGGTAAAACGCAACCAGCTTCCTCATGCTCTTGCTTCCCAACATGATGGACAATACTGTCATATATTTTGAGCCAAAACCAAATCCTTTGTTCGATTGTTTTTAATCAGGTGTTTTATCCCAGCAAGTAGAAAAGTAAGTAACATAGTCATCCTCAAAAGGATGCTCAGGGTCTCAGGGCTTCTGGTCCTGATGCCCAAGTCCTCTCAGTGAGGAAACTGAGGATCATTCTTGAGGACCACGGCTGCTTGGTTTTCTTCATTTTCCTGCTTCCATGTTGGTTGTCTCTTCCCATTTTCCATAGCCACTCTATTTCCTAATAGGTGATGTATGACTGCATGTTCTCTGAGGATGGCAGGCTGCTTATGCACGTTGGCAGCACTTCTGACAAGGGTATTGCTTGTTAACTCTTAGGAGAAAACTGCTCTGGGTTTTTCCCATAGGCTGAAGGTCTATGATCCTTTCTGGGTATCAGCATTTACTACCTGCTTTGTGTCAGCACTTGGAGATTTCTGCCTAAGCACTTAAGTCAGTTATGTAAACGACCCAACATTAGAAAGGGAATGCCAGTTACATAATGCTCATACCATTTTGTCCTACTTGGTCGTTCTCTTTTCCATGCTGGGTGGCAACAGTCCTAACTTGGTTCCGCCACAGCCCTCCAAGGGCAGTGTTTGGCCCACACTGATGTGCAGTAGATCTTAGTTATCTGTTGTCTACTACTGAAGAACATCTGGCTCTTGCTTGATTGCTTCTGGAAGTTGGTGTTTCCCAGTCCTTTCATTAAAATATTAGATTTTGAGTGTTGAAATCAGACTACTATTTATTTATTTTATTTTTTACAATGGTTATAAAATTTAATTAAATTTATGGCAATGATTTTGAAAACTTAAAAGGAACAGGCTACTACTTATAAAGCTTAGTTTTTTACATTGCCCATTGGGTTCCATAGAGATACTGTAGATAAACACTGCTGGTCTCAGCCAGACCAGAGAGAGTATGCAGAGAGCACCTTAAGAACGCCAAACCGTACCTGCACAAAAGTACAGCACCAGGCCTGCTGTGGAAAGCACTTAGAAGGTCACATGAGACTTTATTTATTGCCTTCATATCTCGTCTACATGGAACTGGCAGCAAAAGAAAGTGACAATGTCCAGTAACAGCCTCTCATTTTCCAACCGCCAACTTAGAGAAGTGGTGATAAATAGAAATAGTTTTCTCTTCTGAGTTTGTTATAACATGGTACCACTGAATAGAGTTTAAATGTAAGAGGGCAAAACAATGGACAATTCCTGAGACATAAAGTATTGGTGTATTCATTATAGATAGTGATGGGTGTCATGGACTTTGTCTATATCCTATTTCTCTGTGTTTGTCTGCACTCCATTCCCTCAGTCTTGCTTATAATTTCAGGCCTTATAAATGCGTGTGTATGTCCATATATGGCTTTATGAACCTGTGGATGACCTAGAATTTACAGATGAATGAGGGAAGACAAGTAACATTTTTTCTGAGATTGTTTAACTGTATCAATTTTCCCGCTGATGATGTAAGCTTCCATCTTTTAACCTTTTAGTTTTCCTTAATGACGTTAGGACTGTCCCAGGCAGTTGACGCTGCTTTGGCTCCTCCCCCCTTTCATCCTTCCCCTCTGTTGTAATTACTCTTCCTCCCTCTCCTTATCCCAGTCTCTCCTCTTCCTCTCCTGCTGTTCCTTTTCCTTTCCTTCTCCCTACAACCTCCCCTCTTCCCTCTCTTCCATTTTAAACCCGACTTGAGTGAGGACAGTCGGTCATATGTACTCTTGTTCACTTCCCTCCTTTTATCTTGCCATCTATATTTTATGTTTAATGTATATGGTTGTTTAATGTATATGGTGAATAATAAGCCCATGATTATTGGTCTTGTTTCAAGTAAATGTTTCACTAAAATGGAGAAAACATTCTATTGAATGACATAAGAAGAAAGAAAACATTGGCTTTTGTAAAAATGCATCATTAAATTTTGAATTTAATTCCTTGAAACTTCAGTTCTTCAAGCTCAGACATTGAGCTTACGTATAGCTTTCTTTCCATGGGAGGAGGCAAGTTTTGAATTCCAGCCTTTGAGAGCTTCTTGCCTACACAGTGACTACTAACAACCAGCAATCTTTTTGGGTCAATGCCTGGCAACCCCAGATAGCACTGTTTATATGTTGTAGACCTTCAGAAGTTTAAAGATAAAGTTTTTCTTGAAATAAGAAGCAACATGTAAACCCCCTAGATGCCTCGAAAGGGATGATAACCCAGACTGAGGAGCCCCTGCCAGTGGGATGCACAGAATTCTTCCATCCAGAGACAGAGATTCAGAATGATTTTGGTTTTGTTCCCTGAAGTGGTATCTACCTCTTGCCCTGCAAAAAACGCTGCTTGCTATTTAGCTGCCTCTTGATGGGGTTAGATCTTACAGCTGTGGAGCCTGGGGTTGTTATTCTTAGAAAGCCATGGGAGGAGGTCATTGTGCTGATGCAGATTACTCTCCTGGCTGGTTTCAAATAAAGTAAATATAGACTGCTACTTTCAAGCACCAAATGCAGCAGTATCTTGTAATGTCTGAAAATACTGTTGTTTGGTTTCTTATACCTTGCTTTAAAATTATAGAATCCTTTTTGATTATATATGTGGTCTATCCATGACTAAAATATACTCTTTCTTTCTTTCTTGTCTATCATTAAACATTTTTTTTGTTTGTTTGTTTTTTAGAAAGTGCAAGAAGTGCCTGGGGCGTGTGTACCTCTGAGCACATCTCCTTAGGTGTTGAGATGCCATAGGAGTTTGTTGGCCCAGATTACTTAGAGTGTGTGATGCTCACCCATGGGCTGAATATATTCAGCTAAGTGCAAAGCACAAAGCAGTAACTGTGGGCCCCTCTGTTACCCCTATATGTGTTACCCTTGTTTCACCCCTGTTACCCTTGTGTCATCCCTGTGTTTTCCCTGTGTTACCCTTATGTGTGCCAACCTTGTGTTACCCCTGTGTCACCCTTTGTGACCCCTGTGTTATTTATGTGTCACCCTTTGTGACCCCTGTGTTATCCATGTGTCACCCCTGTGTTACCTCTGTGTGATATCTGTGCCACCCCTTTGTTAGTCCTGTGTCACCCCTGTGTTATCCCTATGTGTGCCAACCTTGTGTTACCCCTGTGTCACCCCTGTGTGATCCCTGTGTTACTCCTGTGTCACCTTGTGTCTCCCCTGTGTGACTCCTGCGTCACCTCTTTGTTAGTCCTGTGTCACCCCATGTGTGCCAACCTTGTGTTACCCCTGTGTTAGTCCTGTGCCACCCCTATTTGATCCCTGTTTCATCCCTGTGTGACTCCTGTGTCACCCTGTGTCTCCCCTGTGTCACCCCTGTGTGACTCCTCTGTGTGACCCCTGTGTGACCTCTGTGTGACCCCTGTGTTACCCTGAATCTGAAATGTTATCTGGGGTATGAGAAATAATTTGTGCAGGGATGACTTGTGAAGCCAGCAGTCGAGAGCCTTTCTTTCAAATTCCCCTATGAGCAAAGTAACCCTGATCTTCCAGGCAGAACATGGAGAACCAAAGTGGGGGTTAGAGAGTACTCTTCCGGAAAGGGAGGCATGTGAAAATAGATGATCAAACCTTCTTCTTTGTAAAGAAAAGCCATAATTGGGGCAGCAATGCATTGATTTGAAAGTGTCCTTCACCCCATGGGGCAGGTGGAAAGAGTGGGGTCTTGTCTCCCAGAAAAGCAAATCAAGGCTAGGGGGACTTTTGTAATGCTGGCATTAGTTCATTACCACAGACAGAGGTAATGTGGAGATGCAGGTTGGATAACTACATACTCTCAACAAAAACTTCTATGAAAAAAAGTACATGCCCTTATTTTTATAGGCAGCAGAGAGGATTCTCACTGGGAGCACTGGCAGAGAACTTTAGCTTAATTAACACATCCTGTCATTTAATGTTCTCTTGTTACTTAGAACCACTGAACTGGTTTATTACATGGTAAGATACTGGCTCCTCAGTCTGTGGCCATCTTTGGATTCAGTCTGAGCTCTGGTTGAGTAGACACCAAGTGCATGGCATATTTACCGAGGACTGTGAATGGAGTTTGTATGCTCCTTCCTCTCTTCCTTTTTTCCACATCATGTCCATTTTAGAGTTTCTCCCTTGTTTGAAACATTTCCTGATTACATTGGAGTTCATTTTAGTTAATTATCATTCTGCTCTTACTTCAGAACACAGCCCAGTTTCTCATCTGTACTTTTCTATCTCTTCCGAGTCTATGGTGTTCTCACAGTCAACTTTTAGGCCACCATCATCACTGATTTCCTGAGTGCTCAAAATGATATCATACTTTAAGGAAGTACTCCATGACAGCCCAACTTCCATTTTTCAGAAGAACTATGACATAGATTATGTTTTTTTAAAAAAAATTATTTATTTTTACTTATATAAGTACACTGTAGCTGTCTTCAGACACACACCAGAAGAATGCATCAGATCCCATTATAGATGGTGGTTAGCTACCATGTTGTTGCTGGGAATTGAACTCAGGACATCTGGAAGGACAGTCAGTGCGCTTAACCACTGAGCCATCTCTCCAGCCCCCTAGATATGTTTTTGTAGAAATTTATATCAATCACATACAGAGTAGGGCTCTTCTCTATGCCATATCAAAATATGACCCATTTAAATGCATCATAACTTATGAAGTTGCTTTGGGGAATTAGTTAGATTTGATGTAGCAGGTGATGCTTAGCTTAACTTAGTATTTTTTTGTCTTTACTATCTTTCTTTCTTTCTTTCATTCTTTCTTTCTTTTTTTATTAAAGAAACATTTCTTCTATGGATCATGGGAATGTGCAACTACACTCACCGTTCTTTCTTATGACTAATCATTTCTAGGCTCAGATCTGTGGTAACTTGTCTCATTGACACTATTTAGAATCACCCAGAAAGAGAGAGAGATAATGAGTAATTATCTAGACCAGCGTAGCCTAAGAGCATGTCTGTAGAAGATTGACTTGTTTGTTAATTGATGTAGTAAGGCCTGTTGCATAGTGGGTGGTGCTATTCCCTAGGCTATTTAAGTTACACTAGGTCCTGAACTATGTAAGAATGAAGAATGCTATAAAACAGGTGGCATGGATACATTTGTTTCTCTCTGTCCTTGAGTGGATATAATATAACTAGCAGCCTCAAGCCCCTACCACTAATGTCTACCCTGTGTGATGGACTGTGCTCTGGAATTATATCATAATAACCCAAATAAATACCTCCTCTAGTTGCTTCTTGTCAGGTATTTTTATCACAGCAACTAAAACGAAGCTGGGAAAGACACCATATGAATATAAAGCATTTAGTAATGATCTGTCTTTTCTTTCTCTTCCACATTTCCCAAACTTCAGAGTACAATGATTCATTAAACAACAACAAAACCAAACAAAAACTCCTACCAAATTAGAGCTGAAATATAAGATTACATACTGTATGGCTGGTAGGGGAAGAGAATGAGGTTCACCTTGAGAAGCTTGTAATTTATGGGTCTGATGAACTAGTATAATATCTATAATCATGCATACAATTCAAAGCTATGGCAGTTTGATCTCTGAATATTGAAGCTGGGAGAATTTTAAAAAAATACAGGTATTCCATAGGCATTGATTCCAAAATCTCTTTCCAGTAGAAGGCTTACACATAACAGGCTCAGAAGGCAATGTAAAGACCCCAGTTTCTGATCTTCTTGATCAATAGATGGGTTGACATTCACAGACTGAATTATACGCCTTGCAGCCATACTGAAGGTTCTGTGTCTCCTAGTGTTAGGTCAGTAGCCAGAGCTTTTAAAGTTGGAAAGTGGTAGTTTTATAGGTTCTCTTAAAACCAGAGAGTGCACTCAGGGATGGGTCCCCAGAGCACAGGTTTTCAAGTAGAGTTTAGGGGCTCGAGCATTCATTAGACACCTAAATGGTTTTGATCCCAGCACTTTAATGTAACAAATCTGCAGTCTCTTTCCATAAAACTCAGCAAATGGGTTAATTCACCTTGTCTAACAGAGATGGAGAGCAACAATCAGCTTGTACTAACAGCATCATGGAGTTCTAAAAGCCCTCAGTATGGATCAGTGGAGAGTTAGTTGACTCTAAGGGAAAGTCTCTTCCTAGATTATAAAGAAAACTTTCTCTTATGCTGAGTAAATTGTCTGCTTCTTAATCAGCTAGGATGGCCCCAGGCAAGGGCAAAATTCCTCATGGTTGAGGACTCTGGTGCTGCTGTAGCCACCGTTTTCAGCCCAGTGGGTCAGAGGTTTTGTTGAGATCTTGTTACTGAGCCTTGTCCACTGTGGCTCCAGCTGTGAGACTGGTTGAGGAACCTATCCATCATCAGGTTCCTACTCACTGGAGGCTGTCAGGCTGAAAGACCTTGGAGCTGCCTGTTTTCTAAGGCTGTTAGAACTGTGATCAGCTTCATGCAGGTCCTCCACCCTCTGCATCTGGCTTTGTGTTGGAAAAGAAAGTGCCACAAACTCCTCAGTAGTCAGCGAAAAGGTCACACTTTCTATGTGCTTCAAGTTTCTTGGGTGAGAGGGGTATTGTTAGCTTTCTTTAAGGAATTGGAAATTTTATGCTCTGGAAAAGGGCAATTCTTTTAGTTTGGTAGTGTTTCGGTATAGTGCAAAGTCACCTTGGCAATTGACCATCATTAGCCTTTGGGCTGCTATTGTTCACACTACACTGATGATGTGGTTAAATACTAATTGTGACTCACTGAATACCTGAATGGGAGAAAGGATTGAAACAGATTTCCTCTGACCTCTGAGGATGCACTAAGGTTGTTCTAGTTGAGCCTGGCTCAACTGATAGAGAATTGGACTCGGTTTCAGGGATGAAAGATAGAGAAAATGGTGGATATCTTAGATAGAGTGTGAAGCATAAAATGGTGAGAATAGAGAGGGCAAAGGGTTTGTGATTACAGTTTGAGGGAGTATAGATATGTGCACTAATCTGGTAATTATGTAAGCACTGCAATACTTTTGAATGCACCTCCCAAGTGCTTATCTTCAAATTCATATTAAAAATCTTGGTAGAGCAGGTGGTGGCATGAAACTATAGACCCCCGAATGAAGGTATTAGTGCCTTTTGAGACAAGCATGAGCTGAGCTAAAATGGGGGTTTGATCCTTTTTACCATGTGACTTTCTATGCCATGTTTGGTGCACAGCAAGCCTGTGATGCACAAGCAGATAGGAATAGAAGCTGGCACCATGCTCTTGACCTTCACAGCCTCCATAACTTACACCTCAGTAAGTTATTTAGTATCAGATCTTGGCAGATGTTAAAGTTAGAGCCAGACATATAGGACAGCCAGTACAAGAGCAAGTTAAGAGTTGATGAGGTGTGCCTGAGAGTAAAGTGGTACCCGGTCTGTTTCTGCCAATGATCTTGGAGCTTCTCCCCATGCAGAAGGTAGGGCGATGGATGGTTGGATGTGTCCTCTGGCTCTTGAGGTTAAGGTTGGCACACTGTGTTCAGTGCTCAAGGTTGTCTATGGAATGATTGTATTATGATCATTGAAACTGATATCTTATTCCTCCTCTTGGAAGTGGGTGTATTTTCCAAAAACATAAACTTGTAGGTCCTATAGACTTGAGATAACAAAAGATATTTTAGATTTCCAAACAGGTAGCTTTTCCTAAGGGAAAAAGGATGTTAGAACTTAGCTTAATCTTTTTTCTCTTTTTAAAATAGCATTTAAGTTTGTCAAGAAGGGAAGACTGCTATTGCCTAGGTTTCTAACCAGGGTTCTCTTGAGATAAACTCACGTTAACTTTTAGCTTTTAATTTTCTTTTTCAGAAACATATGTTTGGCAAGAGGTCAAACTAATTTTCTATAAGATTATTTAATTTTTTATTATTTCAGATATGTGCATTCCTACCACCTTTGTACACCCTTCTCTATCACTACAAATCTATTTCTAATGCTTATGTCTATACAGTTTGTTATTTGATCCACTGACATTAAACAGTGACATCTGTGTGGTCATAGATTTATTCACTGGAGACTAGTGAGCTCAGCAGACATGCTCTCCAAGAGTCTATTCCATAGGCAATAGTTCAGAGGTAAAGAGTAGGACCCCTTGAGCCCCTCTCTCTTCCTTAGCTAATTGTTGATAGATTGGTCTTCTATTTACTCATTGTTAGTAACCACAGTTGATGTGAGCTAATGACTATTGTAGATCTGTTAGAGAATGGCATTTCATAGTCCTTCACTGTACATTCTGTGTCTTAAATATGTTCCATTTCTTTGTTCAAAATGTTTTGGGCCTAAGAGTGGGTGATATAAGTTACTTGCTTAGGGCTGGGTCCATGTCTACTTATTTTGTATATCTTGGGCAGCCATGAGTCATTGCATTCATGACTATTATTGCAAGTAGGGGCTTACCTGATTACAGCTGGGAGTTGCTTTTGTCCATGGGTATAAGCATAGGTATTTCGAAAGCAGTTTGATACTGTGGGTCTCCAACCTCCATATCTGAGTTATTATACAGGTTTACAGTACCAGAGATTGATTCTCCCATCCTCCATAGAATGGGTCTTGAATCATTCAGAGGGCAGTTGGTTATTCCTGCCCTCAACAATCAATGTGCTATTATGCTGATGAGCAAATCTTGCTTTCCAACAGATTTCTTTACACTTTCTTTATTCCATGTAGCCCTTCCCTCAACCTGGGACCTCATCTCTCCAATTTCCCTGTCCTCGATGCTTAAACCATTTCATCCACAGTACTTTATCTCTTTTGTTCTTTTAAGTCTATGTTCTTCTAGCAGTTATTTCTTCAGGTAGCCCTACCCCCTAATTTCCTTTCTTAGTTCCTGGTTTTCAAAAATACTCCATATTAGACACACCTTGCTAAATAGCTAAGAGTAGGAGCCTAATTTTTAAAACTGTGATATTGTCCTTGGGTGTTCTAAGTGTTACCTCAGAGCAGTTTTCTCAATTCCAACCATTTGTCTTCCATTTCATTTTTCACTACAGCTAAGCAAAATTTCATTATGCATATGTACCACATCTTCATTATCCACTCTTCAGTTGATAGGCATCTAATCTTCCCTTTCCATTAGAAACTAGATGTTGAAACAAACAGCAACAAACAGGAATGTGCAGATGCCTCTATAGTATGGTATAAAGTCCTTTGTGTGAATGCTAAGGAGTGGTTTAGCTGGGGTAAGTAGTTTTTCTTAGTTTCTTGAGAAATCTCCAAACTGTTTTTCAAAGTGTCTACACTAGTTTACATTTTCATCAAGAGTATATAAGAATTCCCATTTCCTCACATCTGTGCTCAGTATTTGCTTTTATTGGTTTTCTTGATGATAGCTATTCTACCTGTGAAGAGATGGAATGCTAAAATAATTTTAATGTGTATTTCCCTAATGGATAAGGATGTTGGACACACTTTAAAGTGTTTCTTAATCATTGGTGTGGCATCTTTTGCCAACTTTCTTGATTGTGTCTGTAGGCCATTTTTAAAAATTGGGTTATTTGTTTTCTTGGAATGTAGTTTTTGAGTTCTTTGTGTATTCTAGCCTCTAATCTTTGTCAGAAATAGAGCCTGCAAAGACTTTCTTCCATTCTGTGTGCTGCTCTACACGCCTTTGAGTTTCTTTTGCTGTGCATAGCTTTCATGCTTCATGAGATTCCACTTGTCAGTTGTAGTCCTTTTTTCCTACCCTGTGGCGTTCTTACCTATGTCTGTATGCAGATGGTGCATCTACCTTTCCTCTATCTGTTTTAGAGTATCCTTGCATCACTGGAGTTTTGTACAGGCTGAGATCTGGAAACAGGGATCGCATTTCTTTCTTCTGCATGCTGATATCTAAGTTTCCCCACACTGTTTGCTGAAGATGCTCCCTTTTCCTCGAGGTTTATTTTTGTCACCTTTCTAAAAACTAGAAAAGTTTATTATATTTGAAACAAAAATAATTACTGAAGAAGAGGTCATTGATTTATGAAGAAGAGGGGGACATGGGAGGGAACATTTCCAAGTGTCATAAATGTAGTCCTCATGTATGGAGTTCTCAAATTTAAAATGAATAGAGGAAGTTACTAAAAAGATGCATCAAAGCCTTACATTCCTTGGATGCCACTGCAGAGAACTGTAACAACTATCCACAAATAGTATTTTCTCATTGAATTCTAGAGTAACGCTCTGGCTTTTACAACTTGCTGAGAGAGACATACTGTACTTTTTTTTTTTTAAAGTGTAATACAGTTTGATCATTTCCCCCGCCCTCACCTAACCCCTTCAGGGTCCTTTCTTTGCCCCTACTCACTCCACTTCATGTTCTTTCTTTCTTTTTTTCTTAAAAAAGAAATCAAAAATCAAAACAAGAAAAAAACCAATAAAACAGCAACAACAAAAAATGACAAACCCAAACCAGATAATGCCCCCAAGCTCTCTGAAATCCTATGGAATTTGTTTTGTGTTGGTCAACTACTTCTGGGAATGGAGATTGACTTGGAATATGGCTGCTATATCTAGAGACACTCCATTGGAGAAAATGGATTTTCCATTTGTCAGAGGGCTTCAATTGCAAATAGCTTCTTGCTTAGGGATGGGACCATATGTCTACTTCTCCTTCTCAGTGTGGGACCCTGTCTGGCTTGAACCTTTTCAGGTCCTGTGAGTTCTTTCACAGTCTCTGTGAGTTCATATGTGCATCATTCCAGTGTGTCTGGAAGACATTGTTTCCTTGCAGATATCCTTAGGCTCTGGCTCTTGCAGTCTTTCTATGTCCTCTTCCATGTAGATCTGTGAACCTTGAGGAGAGGAGTTTGATGACAATATCCCATTTAAGGCTGAGAATTCCATAGCCTCTTATTCTCTATACATTGTCCAGTTGTGGGTCTTTGTGTTAATTTCTATCTGTTGAAAGAAGCATCTATGATAAGGGTTGAGGGAGGCACTGACCTATGAGTATAACAGTATGTCATGAAGGCTAAAGGGAAGTTTCTTTTTCACCTTATATTTTAACTTTAAAACTCAGTTCTAGTCTATGGGTAAAAACAAATACTCCTGTATTCTCAAGCAGAAAAAATATGAAATAAAGCATATCAAAATGTTAAAAAAAATAGGTAGCTGTAGCTGTATAGATTTATATCTGGATCCTCTGTTCTATTCCATTGATTTATGAATCTGTTTGCATGCCAGTACCATGCTGTTTTATTGTTATGGCTCTGTATTATGAGTTGAAATCAGACTTGGGGATACCTTCTGCCACATTCTTTCTTTTCATTATTGCTTTGACTATGCCTGTTCTTTCCTGTTTCAACATGAAATTTATGATTGTCTTCTCCATATCAGTGAAGAATGGCTCTGGACTTTTCATAGATATTTAATTGGATATGTAGATTCATGGTACATGTGAGAACAGGTGTTCTGTAAGGTTCATGGGGCATCTATAGGTTCACTATAGATGTGACCCTTTAACTAGTGAGTAGCAATCAGATTCAGATGGCAATGAGTCCAATGGTTCACAGAATCATGTGGTCTAACTTCTTTATTTTGTAGACATGATGAAGCCTGAATTTCCTTGGGGTTTGCATATGGCAGAGGTGAATTGGTGTCTAGTTTCCTTTCAGCCTGAGTTTTCTGTCTGTGACTCAGTATTGACTGCCCTTTTGGTCATTATCTTCCATGAAAACATCTCTAAACACTGCTTATCAGTGGATGTGGTGCACTTTGCTAATTGCTTATTGAATAAAATAGAATGAAACAGAAAAGTCACAATACCATACTCGACCTATAATTTCTGTATTAAAATTTCAGAAGATTTTGCTTGTTTTTATGCCAAATTTATTTAACTGCTAGAGCTAACCATAGGACCAGTAAGGTGTACTTACTGATTATTACTCTGGAAATTTATTAGCCTAAGAACACAGAGTTAAACTGGACTTGATTTTTGCCCTGAGGATCTCATGACATTGAGCAGTAGCTATCATCATTGCTGATGACACTTTGAGAGCCCTTCATGGTCAAAGCTACTATCACAAGAATATCAAGTCACAGCTTGTCTTTTTCACCTACTAGGTACAGGGCACTGAAGTCTACCTTCTGTTATCAATCTCTCCCTGCTCTTTAGGACCTCTCCTTGATCCTCTTGACAAGTTCTATCAAATCTACCTCCTCATTTCTCATCCACCTCTACCCCTTTCTTACTCCTTCAGCAAATGTCTCAGTATATGGAGTTTGGGACAATCAATTCACCTTGTAGAGTCAATAGAATATGCAAAGATGGTATAAAGTTTAAAATTCCAAGAAAAAGGATGCTCTCACCAAGAAAAGGTCATGGAAGGGCTAGAAAGACCAAAGTCTGGAGAATCCTGTTGGCGGGAGGAGGAGATACAACACCTATGGGGTTCTGAGCCTTCCAGGGTGATATAAGGAATATCAGGTGACATGGTACCATGGAAAACAGTTTCTACATGATGGCTCCATCACTCTACTACTGTCTGGGCTATGAACACTTCTAGGAAATGTGCATTTAGAAATATGGAGCCAAAGAGGATATATAGTTGACAAAATTCAGAGTGCCTGCAAAATTTGAATTTCAAATTATTTAACTTAAGTATATAACAAATATAACAATATTGGGTAATTTATTTTTTATTCATTAATTTATTTACTTTACATCATGATCACAGTCTGTCCTTTTCCCAATACTATCCTTACAATACCCCTACCCCATTGTCCCCTCCTCTTCTCCTGTGAAAAGGGGAAGCTACCCTTGGGTATTGTCTTAGTTAGTGTTTTACTGCTATGAACATATACCATGACCAAGCAACTCTTATAAGGATGACATTTAATTGAAGCTGGATTACAAGTTCAGTCCATTATCATCAAAGCAGAAGCACAGTAGCATCCAGGCAGAGTGGGGCTGGAGGAGCTGTGAGTTTCACCTCTTGTTCTGAAGACAGCTAGCAGAAGATTGGCTTCCAGGCAGTTAGGACAAAGGTCTTAAAGCCTACACCCACAGTGACACACCTACTCCAAGAAGGCCACACCTCCTAAAGGTGCCATGCCCTGGGCCAAGCATATACAAACCATCTCAGGTGCCACCTTGCCTTGGGAACCACCCTACCCTAGAACATCAAGTCCCAGCAGGACTAAACATATCCTCTCCCACTGAAGCCAGTCAAGGAAGACCAGCTAGGGGAAAGGGATTCAAAGACAGGCAATAGAGTCAGATATAGCCCCTCACTCCAATTTTTAGGAGACACATATGGAGACCAAGCTTCACATCTGCTACAAATGTGTACAGGGCCTAGTTCTAGCCCAATCATGCATGTTAATTGGTGACTAAGTTTCTATGAGTCTCCATGGGCCCAGGTTAGTTGGCTTTGTAGGTGTTCTTGTAGCCTTGATAATTTCAGATCCCTCAAGACTCCCCCACACTCTTCCACAGGACACCCTAAGGTCCTCCTAATGTTTGGCTGTGGGTCATTGCATCTGTTTCCATAAGCTGTTGGATGAAGCCTCTTAGAAGACAGTTATGCTAGGCTCCTATCTGCAAGTATTTCAGAGTCTCATTAATAGTATCAGGGATTGGCTCTCTCCCATGGGTCAGTCATTGGTTGGCTGTTCCCTCGGTCTCTGGATATGTTGTGCCTTCATTTACATTGAATTCTAGAAAATTTTTAATTTCTTTCTTTATTTCTTCTATGATTCAGTGGCTATTCAGTAAAATGTTGTTCAGTTTCCAGGAGTTTGTGGGCTTTCTGTTGTTGAATCTCAGCTTTAGTTTATGGTAAGATACAGATTTATTAAATTTTTATGTGTCCGTTGAAGCTTGCTTTGTGACCAACTATATGTTCAATTTAGGAGATTTCATGAGGTGCTGAGAAGAAAGTATTTTTTGTGTGTTTGGGTGAAATGTGCTATAGATCTCTATTAGGTCCATATGATTCATAACCTCTGTTAGTTTCGTTATTTCTCTCCATAGTTTCTGTCTCAGTGATCTGTACACTGGTGAAAATGGTGTGATGAAGTTTCCCACTATTATTCTGTGGGGTTTGATGTGTGATTTAAGCTTTAGTAATGTTTCTTTTATGAATGTAGGTATTCTTGCATATAAGGCAAAGATGTTCATAATTGAGATATCATCTTGGTTGATTTTTACTTTGATGAGTATGAAGTGCCTTTCCTCATATCTTTGGATTATATTTCATTGAGTGTCTATTTTATTAGATATTAGAATGGCTATTTGAGCTTGGTTCTTGGATCTGTTTGCTTAGAAATCCTTTTTCCAACCCTTTACTTTGATATAATGTCTATTTTCTTTGCTGAGTGTGTTTTTGCATGCATTCTTATTAGCCTGTGTCTTTTTATTGAGGATTTGAGGCCATTGAAGTTTTTATGACCACAGGCTGTTATTTTGATGTTGTTGTCGGTGGTGGTGATGTGTGTGTTGCCATTCCTTTGGTTTTCTGGTATGGGGTTATTTATTTTCTGTGTTTTCTTGTGTGTAGTTATTGTCTTTGACTGGAGTTTTCCTTCTAGTATCCTTTATAGGGCTGGATTTGTGATTAAATATTGTTGAAATTTGTTTTTGTCATGGAATATCTTGTGTTCTACACCTATGGTGATGAAAGTTTTGCTGGATATCTGAGATCTGTGGTCTGTTGGAATCTACAAGACATTTGCCCAGGCCCTTTTGGTTTTTAGAGTCTCTGTTGAGAAATCAGGTGTAATTTTGATATATCTGCTTGTATATGGTACTTGGCCTGTTCCCCTTGTAACTTTTACTATCCTTTCTTTATTCTGTACATGTAGTTTTTTGATCATTATATGGCAGGAAGATTTTCATCTGATTGCTCCTGGTCTTGGCTGGATGTTTTTAATGCAACCATGATTCCTCAGGGTGTCAGGCTTAGCCATGGGCTTCACAGTGAAGCTCAGGAAACAGTACACTGCTCACCTCTAATGGCTATGCCCATTATGGACCTGGCAGGCAAGGGATTGTTAGGGAGGGTCTAACCTGGCTATTCCTAGTGCCCTGTAGGGCTCTGGGAAAGGGAGGCAGAACTGATGACAGAGGTCAAAGTGCAGTACACTGCTCTGCCTGCTGGCTGTGCCCCAGGTAGGCCTCCTGTAATTTATAGTTTTATTAAAATGTATTTGTCTGAAATTCAAATGCCAACCTCTTATTTGTTTGTTGTGTGTATATATATATATATATATATATATATATATATATATATATATATATATATATATATATTTTTTGTTTTTATATATATATATATATATATATATATATATATATATATATATATTTAAGACAGGCTCTCATGTCCCTTGCTCACTTAGATGCTATGTAGCCAAGAATGACTGAGTTTCTTCTTGCCTCTGGAGTGCTGGAATTCTAGGTTTATGCTATTGACCTTGGTTTATGTGAGGATGGGAATCAAACACAGTGCTTTGCACATCCTAGGGAAACGCTCTTCCAAATGCACTATATCCTCAGCGTCTCCTCTGCTATTCTCCTAACTGTACTCAGCTGAGAACAGGCTTGATGGCATGAGTGAGTCAATCTATGAAAGACCTTGTGTGAACAATGGCACTAATCAAGCTATGGTATCTACAAATGAAATCCTTCTTTATTTCCACAAGCTGTCCTGTGTGTGGTGAAAAGAACAAGTAAAAAGAATTTTCTTCAATCTTGAACTCACAGAGACTGTGGCGGCATGCACAGGCCTTCATAGGTCCAAGCCAGATGGGGTCTAAGCACTGAGAGGAGAAGTAGACAACAATTACTATCGCTAGAAGCTCACAAAGGAAAAGTTAGTTTTCTTTTATGGAGTCCTACTGGATATAGAAATCATACTTAAGTGAGGACCCATGCCCAGCAAGAGATAGTGTACATTAAGCAAATTTAATGATACATTTGAAGATCTGTTGTCTCAAAATGCATTGTTTGGGCATCTTGGTTTGTACCCTATGATTACCTATTATGATTTTTTTATTTTGTGTTTTTATGGGTTTTGTTGTTGTATATCTGTGTTCCTGCATTTCTTCTGTTTTTGTTTTTCTTTCCTTTTTTAAAAATTCAGTTTTTAAAAAAATTGACAGTCCTTGAAAGAATAATTCTCAACTTCATGTGGAAAAACAAAAAATCCAGGATAGCTAAAACAATCCTGTATAATAAAAGAACCTCCGGATATATCACCATCTCTGATTTCAAGCTATACTACAGAGTAATAGCAATCAAAACCACATGGTATTGGCATAAAAACAGACAGGTGGATCAAAGAAATAAAAGACCCAGAAATAAATCTACACATTTATGGACACTTGATTTTTTTTTTTTTGCAAAGAAACCCAAACCAAACAATAAAAAACAAAACATCTTCAACAAATGATGCTGTTTTAAATGAACGTCTGCATGTAGAATGCATATAGACTCATATTTATCACTCTGCATAAAATGCAATCCAAGTGGATCAAAGACCTCAACATAAATCTAGACACACTAAATCTAACAGATGAGAAACTAGTGAACTGGCCTGAACATATTGGCACAGGAGATAATTTCCTGAACAGAACACCAATAGTTCAGGCACTAAGATCTATAATTAATAAATGGGACCTTATGAAACTGACAAGACTCTGTAAGTCAAAGAACACCATCAATAGGACAAAACATCAGCCTACAGAATCAGAAAAGATCTTTACCAACCCTACATCTAACAGAGAACTAATATCCAAAATATATAAAGGACTCAAGAAATTAGACACCAAACAAAACAAATAACTCCATTATAATGGGGTACAGAGATAAGCAGAGAATAATAAACAGAGGACTCTCTAGTGTCTGAGAAGCATTTAAAGAAATGTACAATGTACTTAGTTATCAGGGAAATGCAAATCAAAATGAGTCTGAGATTCTTCCTTACACCCATCAAAATGGCTAAAATCTAAAACTCAAATGACAGCATATACTGTTGAGGATGTAGAGCAAGGAGAACACTCCTCCACTGCTGGTAGGTGGACAAACTTGTACATCCACCCTGGAAATCAATTTGGCAATTTCTCTGAAAATTGGGAGAAGTTGTACCTCAAGACTCAGCTATACCGCTCCTGAGCATATATCGAAAAAATGCCCTCTATACCACAACGACACTTGGTTAACTATGTTCATAAAAGCTTTATTTATAATAGCCAGAAACTGGAAACAACCTAAATGTCCCTCAACCTAAGAATGGATAAAGAAAATGTGATACATTTATGCAATAAAATACTACTCAGCAATTAAAAACAAAGACATCATGAAATTTGCAGGTGAATGCATGGAACTAGAAAATAACATCCTGAGTGAGGTAACCCAGACCTAGAAAGACATATATGGTATATACTCACTTATAAGTAGACATTACCCACAAATATAAGATAACCACACTACATTCTATAGACCCAAAGAAACTATGTAACAAGGAGTGCCCAAAAGAGGATGCTTGAATTTCACTCAGAAGGGGAAATAAAATAGACACTGGGGGTCAGAAGGGGAAATAAAATAGACACTGGGGGTAGATGAAGGTAGAGAACTTGGTGGAAGAATGGATTGGGGGAGCGGAGATGAGGATCAGGTGTGGTGAGAGAGTGAGCAGAAGATGGTTGGGAGAGAGAATGGAAATTGGTGGCTGGGGGTGTCATCTCTGCAATAAGTCATAGAGCAGGGACTGGGGAGTATTCCAGGAGTCTATGCTTAGACTTCTAGCAGCTGGAGACTGAAGTGACCACTCCATGTAGTCAGATGGGACTTCCAGTGGAAAAAGTAGGACACCAACCCACCCATAAAATCTTTGATGAAAAATGTCCTGCCTACAAGATACCCAGGATAGTGTTGGAGCAGATATTGAGGGAATGGCCAATCAATGTCTGGCCCAATTTAAGATCCATTCCATGGGAGCGAGATAACCCTGATACTATTAATGATATTCTGTTCTGCTTGCAGATAGGAGTCTAGCATAACTGCATAACTGTCTCCTGAGAGGCTTCATCTATCAGCTGATGGAAACAGATGCAGAGACTCACAGCCAAACATCAGGCAGAGCTCATGGAGTCTTGTTAAAGAGTGGGAGATAGGATTGAGGGAGCAGGAGAATACAAGGACACCACCAGAAGATCTGTAGAATCAACTAACCTTGTTCCGTGGAAGCTCACAGAGACTGAATCACCAATTAAAGAGCATGCAGTGGCTGGACCTAGGCCCCTACATATTTGTAAAAGATGTGCAGATTGGTCTTCATGTAGGTCCCTTCAGAATTGGAGTGGGTGTTGTCCCTGACTCTGATGCCTGCCTTTGGATCTCCTTTTCCTAGCTGGACTGCCTTGTTAGGCTTCAGTGGGAGAGAATTCACTTAGTCTTGCTGTAACTTGATGTGCCAGGATGGGCTGGTACTCTTGGGGGACTTCTACTTCTCTGAGGAGAAGGGAGGGGCTAATGGGGGGAGGAGAATTCTGAATATGGAGCTTGGAGGAGAGGATGTAAGGGTGTAGTGTGGGCTGGGATCAGGATGTAAAGTGAATAAATAAATAAAAAAATTTAATTTTAAAAATCTCATTGTTCTAATAACTCACAGATTAAAAATACCACAGAGTTACTGTGACCCAGAAGTTACTTAAGGCCTGTGGCTCTAATCATAGCCCTGAACAGTATATAGACTTTACTAAGTGAGGTTGATCTTTGGTATTCTGTCTCTAGTGGATTCACAGAATCCATGAGTTACTAAAGTGTTCATTCCATATGGTTGCTTTGGTGTTCAGTGTGAAGCCACACACTTTGGGGTCACCTAAGCAACTCCAATTGTCATGTAACATTATGTCTCACCAGTCCATATAACTGAACTGCATGAAAATATTCATCTGTTAAGAGTCACAGAAGACTAAACATCCAGTTCCTCTTTTAGTATTTATATTGGAAACTCGAAGGCTTAATACATGTCTGTCTCACATCTGGGTATATTAAAAATTCCATAGGTGCTTGGCATGATGGCACTTTCCTTTAACCCCAGTACTCGTGAGGCAGAAGCAGTGGATCTCTCTGAGACCAGCTTGGTCTACATTAAAAGTTCCAGGCTGTCTAGAAATACACAGTGAGACCCTGTCTCAAAAAAAAAAATGTCCATAGCTATCCTGTGTATGCCTCTGGATGGTTCAATCTAGTGAGTAGGGGATTGGGGACCTTCATGACTTAGTCCTGTTAACCTTTTCTATGACCAAGCCACTTGATGTCCCCCCATTCAAGCCATTTTTGGGAGCCTGCCTGAGGTTTCCCAGAGAACCAAGCCATGTGAGTAACAAATTGCTCATAGGTATTGGTGCCAATTTCTTCAACATCTGAACCCACACAGGCAGAGGCCATTTCTGCTCAATATAGTGCAACCATAAACGTCTTCCCCATTGGTGTCATTTTAGAATCCTAAAAATTCCGTGAAGATTTTACTTATAAGTTCTACAGAAGGCATTTAGAGAAGCCTTCTACAACTAGACATTCATTTAATTTCCTTCTTTGGAATAAGTCAAATAATTGATTCAAAGCTCATCCTTTTTATCTTTTGTTCAAAACAATGCACCTTGATGTGTTGATGTTTAGTAAAGTCAGCCTCCTGATTCATGGATGGCAGTCCTTTCTCTGTGTCTACGGGTGGTTAGGAAGACAAGTGATTTTAACTACATGATTCCTATTGATGAGAACTCCACTGTCATGACCTATAACCACCTCTCCAAGCCTCATTTATTAATATTATATTTTCAGGATAAGATTTCAACATTTGAATTTAAGGGAGACACAAATATGAAAGAGAACCAATGAGATAGTCATAATAAGAACAGGCTTATCGAAAAAATAGTTCAAGGAATACAGATCAGTGAGACTGCCCAAAACACAGTGTGGTGGTGTTTGGACTTGGCTAAGCTGCTGACTTCATTATTAACAGAAGGAGGCTGAGCTTCTGTGGTCAGTGTGCTGTGCTGCTACAATGCTTTTGTTCGGTTAGGATAGCATAGCAAGTGCTCAAGTGCACACCTAAGTTTCCATGGGTCTTCTCCAGTGAATGTCATTTCTGAATCGTTTTTTAAACTTCCTCTGGTTCCCCAATGGCTCACATGTGCATGGCACCAGTTTCTTAGATCATCTTTCAGTATGACCTTTCCTTAGGCTCTGCTTTCTTTTAATGTATCTCAGTTGCTATTTTCTAGGCCTGAATAAATGTCCCATTGCTAATTCAATTCTTTTATGTCTTCATCAAGCATAGAGGATGTAATCACCCTTTAAACTGACATGATTTTTTATATTGACTTTTAAATACTTGCTTAACAAGACACTTCAGGTGCTATATTTAATATTTATCATGAAACATTTTAACAGAAAAGAAAACTTGCTCAAGACGAAACACATTTTGCATGTTGTCTCTCTCATTTATGCCACGTAAAAAGAATTAGCTCCTTCATTTTACTGATAAAGTAGTGGGAGCAAGAGGACAGTCACTGATTTTTGCGTTCTATCACATATCCTGTGTATAGAGTCAGATTGAGACTCATCTTGGCCTGATTTTTTTTTTTTTTTGGTTTGTGTTTAAGCCTCAGGCCTCTCTACCACATTCGCTGAAAGCTGTATTCATGATCCTTGGAAGTTGCTTTATAAGCTGAACATGGCTTTTGATTTCACATTTATGTGAAAGGGTAAGCATTTTCTAAATTTTGCTCTCCCAGATGAATTCATTTAAACAGATGACCCACCCTGTGTTGAACTGGTAGCATTTGTTTGATCTGACATTTTTTATCCTTTGTCTTCTCACATGAATCACTGGGCTTGGCTTATTCATCAACCAATGAGCACATGTAGTATGCAACCATTAGGGCTCTGAGTCTTTAGAAATGTCATATTTCTGCAGGGGATAAGACAGGAATTAAAACTCTGAGAAATTCCTTGGATATGTAGGAAACCAAAACAGATGCTCAAAGGAGACAGTTGAAAACAGTTTACTGTAGTTTCTCTCTCTCTCTCTCTCTCTCTCTCTCTCTCTCTCTCTCTCTCTCTCTCTCCTATTCATTTATTCACTTTACATCCATATCATAGCCCACCCACTCCTCCCAGTCCCCCATCACACAGTTCCTTCCTCATCTCCCTCCCTCCCCTTCTCTTCTAAGAAGGGTGAGACCTTCCCTGGGTATCACCCCACCATGGCACATCAAATTAATGCAGGAATAGGCATATCCTCTCTCACTGAGGCCAGACAAGGCAGCCTAGTTAGGTGAATGGGATGCACGGGTAGACAACAGCCTTAGGGACAGCCCCCACTCATGTTGTTGGGGGACCCACATAAAGACCAAGCTGAAAATTTGCTACATATGTGTAGGTGCCCTAGGTCAAGCCCATGCTTGCTCTTTGGTTTGTGTTTCAGTCTCTGGGAGGCCCCAAGGGTCCAGGTTAGTTGACACTGTTGATCTTCTTGTGGAGTCTCTATCCCTGTCAGGTCCCTCAATCCTTCTCCCAGCTCTTCCTACAAGACTCACTGAATTCCACTTTATGTTTGGTTGTGGGTTGTGGCATCTGTTCCAGTCAACTGCTGTGTAGAGCCTCTCAGAGGACAGTCATGCTAGGCTTCTGTTTGCAAGCGTAACAGAGTATCATTAACAGTGTCAGGGATTGGATCTTGCCCATGGAATGGGTCTCATGTTGGGCCAGACATTGGTTGGCTATTCCCTCTGTATCGGCTCCATCCATGTCCCTGCACATGTTATAGGGAGGACAATTTTGGGTTGAAGTTTTGTGAGTGGCTTGGTGTCCTTATCCCTCCACTGGGAGTCCTGCCTTGGCTACAGGAGGTGGCCACTGTAGTCTCTATATCCCCCCACTGCTAGGATTCTCAGCTAGAGTCACCCTCATTAACTCCCTCGGGACATCTCTCCCCATCCCAGGTCTCTGGCACTTCCTAGAGATGCACCCCACCAATTTCTGTTCACTCTCCAGGCCCTCTCTCTCTGGCTTGACCCATACTTGATTTCCTCTCCCCAATTTTACTCCCCATCCACACTCCCACCCAGTTTCCTCCATTCATCCACTTCCAATGTTTATTTTATTTCCCCTTCTGAGTGATAGTCAAGCATATTCCCTGGGGTCCTCCTTGTTATTTCTCCAGATCTGTGGATTGTAGTGTAGATATCCTATATTTTATGGCTAATATCAATTTATAAGTGAGTACATACCACACATGTCCTTTCAGGTTTGCGTTTCCTCACTCAGGATAATGCTTTCTAGTTCCATCCATTTGCCTGCAAAATTCATGATGTCTTTGTTTTTAATAGCGGAATAGTATTCAACAGTGAAAATTAACCATTTTTTCTTTATCTATTCTTCAGTTGAGGGATAT
>JADRCH010000131.1:4396283-4520775 GCA_019843965.1 Rhynchomys soricoides | reverse complement strand
CTTATTTTCCTCCTGTCTCAGCTTTCCAAGTGCTCAGATTGTAGGTGTGTGTACTCCCATGTCTCACCCTTGAAGACTGTGTCTTGCCTTGGTCTATCAGAGGCACTCTTTGTCTTCTCTCTGCCATAAGTCCAGTACTTGGCCACATTACAGAATTCACACCACGATGTCTGACTTGCCTCAGGCAGAAACAGCAGAGCTGAGTCTCCATTGACAGAAAACACAGAACCCACTCTGAGCCAAAATAAGTGTTTAGTAAGTGTTTTCTCTTTCAGGTTGACTCTCTAGGTGTTTAGTCATAGTGACAAAGACTAATGCAGCTCTGCTTCACTGTTGTGTTTGGTTGTGTTTGTCCTGTTTGTCTATTGTCTGTCACTCAGACTGCTAGATACCTCATTGACTCATAAAAAATACTGCTGGGCTATGATTGTCATTCTCAAATTTAGGTGTCTAGGATCTTTTTAAAAAATCTTTGTGAGAGCCATAAGGATAAACTATATACCCTATTCTCTTTGCTTAGGAGGCAAGGGGATCCTCTGATCCCTCTTCTGCTGTAAGGTGTTCTTCTGTCACAGACTGCCTTTTCTCCTTAACCCTTTCCAGCCTGGTCCTTCCTGTGAACATTTCACAGAGCATCACAGCTTTCTCTCTGCAGTCAGCTTCTTTCTGTGTCTCTGCTTATGGGCCACAGTGGAGGCTTCATGTCTTCTATCCTCTCTGAGACTAGCTTGTGTCCAATAACTTGCATTTTAATAAGAAAAAAGATTGTCAAGATTGCTGCATCTAAAACTAGTCCTCCTACCACTGCCATAGGAGCACACTGTTGGAAGAGGCACAAAGTGTCTGGGTTCCACCATTGTTTCACATTGGATCCACCTGCCTGTAATTTCTAAACACTGCATTAATCCTTTTACTATTTTCCTTCAGTAAATGTCATCATTGAGTGACATATAGTTTAGGGTCTTCTGGTATGACAGAGAAAACACATGACACCCATTTATATGTGCATTTCAGAGAAGCAATAAATAACATCCCCAAACCTGAAATCCAAGTTCATTTCTCAAATCTACCTCTGGTGCCGATCCCCACACATCTTCACAGACATTCCTCTAGCCTAAAGTGTACCTTTACTAGAGGTACACATTCTTTCCTCTCTACCCTGTGAGCCTTACAAGTCATTCTTGTTTTTCTCAGGACCCACTGAGGATTCACCTCTGCTCTTAACTGTGGAGCTTGACATGAAACTCTTGTTGAAAATTTTATGACATGTACTGTTACTCCTGCCTTTCTCTTGTTGAAGACATTTGGTATATTCCTGAAAAATAAACAATGGGTTAAGGAATGAAGGGCAGACAAGAAAGAAAGCTGTATCTCTATTTCAAATCCCTTGCCAAAGAAGTTGAGGATAACATTCTTTGTTTTCCCTTACTTAAAAAATTAATCTAAATCATCTCTCTGCTTCTACAGCTTACTCAAAGAAAAGTCTTTTGTGATTAATTAAACTGATTGAGTTCTACTCTAGAATTTGAATAATCACAGCTCTTGATTGTCTGTTTGCCTCCTAAAAGCGATAGAAATGTTTGCTTAACTGGCCTTCCATGACAAAGTACCTCAAAGTATAAGTTGCTTTTTAAAATGGCAAAGGAACAAGGTTATTTCTCTGGTAGACTGAGGCCATCAGTACTTGCTAGCGAATCTCAAACAACAACAATAATAAACACAAATGTTATCAGGGATGAGGAGAAATTGGAATCTTTTTTGTAAACCATTGATGATACTAAAGTTGTCCAGTTACTACTGGAAGCAGTCTGGATGTTTCTTATAGAACCACTTTACTCTCCAAGAGTTACACTTCTATCTATGTTGGTGTGATGGTTGATCTCAATTGTCTGCTTAATATCTAGAATTGCGTGAGTACAAGTGGGGGTTTATTTTGGTTAGGTTAAATGAGATAGAAAGACTCATCCACTGAGGGTAGTGTCACTCCCAGGGATAGGATCCTGGATGGCATAAAAATGAGAAAATTAGCTGAGCAATATGTTAATCACATGCTTCTTCTGAACTGTAGATGCAGTGTGACCACCTGCTTCAAGTTGCCTCTGCCTTAATTTATTTACCGCAATAAACTAATCTGCAAATTATGAGCCAGAGTAACATCGTTCTTCCTCATGTTATTTTTCCAGGTTATTTTAGTAAAACAATAAGAAATAGACTACTGTAGTCTTCAAAAGAAGGAAAACCAGGCCCTTGGGCTGACATTAGCATTCCCATGTTTACCTAAGCACTGTTTGCAACAGTAATCTCCACAGATCCAAGGAGGCTTCAGCAAGTGACAAGTCAAATTGCTGGTAGCTGAATATACAGATTTCTTAATTTGATGTTTTCAGGACTTACTAGTCCCTTGACAAAAGTAAAATTCAATAATGTGTTTTTACTGATCATTTATACCTTGCTCATCAGAAATTTAAGAATTGGGTCCCATGAAAATTCTTCTTTTCTTACTTCTCTGCTTGTTCACAACAAAAGGATTTCAGTTTTAAATCTTCATCTTGTTTCTGTCCATCAGCTTCAGGACTGCTGATGCTGTCTTAAAATTACGAGTGCCTGAGGTATCAAATCCTTGCACTAATTAATTTATAATGGAGACTGTAATTGCTATAGTGATGAAAAAAACTCATGCATTCTCTAATACTTTCTCCTGAAGCTAAGACACATGAAATCCAAATTACATTCAGATGATTACTCTGTAGGCATGAAATTAGGAATGAGAGTGGTCACATGTCCTCTAGTATGTGAGCATGAACTTCACAAATGGATGCCTTAGCTGCAGGAGTGGGCTAGACTTCAATATTAACTTTCTGTCCTTGTTTTTCCTTCTAAGCCTCATGGTTTCTGCTGTACACATGGCATGACCCCCTCTAGCTTCTGCCCATCTGTTATTCCCTTTATTTATCTGAATAAGGTTTTACAGGGATGTAGCCTTATTGAATTTCATGTGGTTTCATCAAATACATTTCTTAGCTGTTCCTGCCAAGCCCAGTGAGAGGTCCATACCTGCACTTAGTTACCTGCAAACCTAGCAGTATGAGGGTTTCATACATGCACTAACCTGTAAATATTTCTATGTGAGAGCTCACACTTAGGCTTACTGCAAACACGGCAGTATGAGGGACTCAACCTGTACTCATGTGCAAACTTTAGAGTCTAAAGGTCTCACACTTAGACTCAGCTGGGAATGTAGGAGGCTCACACCTGGGCTCACTTTGTAAGGAGCTTAAACCTGAAATTAACCTGCATAACCAGCAGTATGGTGGGTCTACTCTTCACGGGTATGGTTTACAATTGACATCTTGACTAGTGCATCAACAGTTTCCCTTTCTGGGCAGTTATGATGTACGTTCACACTTTGATAGGTCCCAGTTGTATTCAGCTATTACTGGGTACTTCACAGATCATCCCAAAGGCATGCTTCGTGTGTTTATTTTCCTACTTTACTACTTCTTTCCTAGTTTCTGCTTCTGAGGTTATATCACCAGAAAATTCCTGCACCAAAGTTCTGTCTCATACTCTACTTTTGGGGAAAGATGAGGGGAAATTGGTCTTCATGACATGGGAACTAACTCTTTACTCAATGAGATGGCTACAAATGCCAGTGCTGTGGAAAGTGGGTGTGCTTTACCCCTTGGCTTATAAGTAAATTTTGGTTGTTGAGATTTCTACATCTTCTGGGCTTATTTGGGAAAGGGGCAAAAAGAAGTGTTATTTATGCTGTGTCAGGGGCCCTGAGAAGAATGGGGATCCATGGCAACTAGAGGACATTGGAGCTTCTTGGCGTTTGCTAACAACACTCAAGAAGCCTGGAAGGAATGCCAGGCTCAGGCAAGGTGAGCATCCACAGAGGCTTACGGTGAAAATGCAAAACCTTCCCAGAGAGTACTTCCAACCTCTGTTTTCCCATTAGAAAACATCACATGAGGTACAGATGATATCAGAGGCCAAAAAATTTCTTATTTAAAAGTTTCACTCAAACAGTAGATTTTAAAACATCCTCTTAGGATTTCAACACTGAGAAGAAATTAAGACTCTCTGGTGACCTTCTGTACTTGAGTTACATGGGACCAAAGATGGGGTGGGGTGGGATGGGACAGGATAGAATAGAATAGAAGAGATAGAAGAGATGAAATAGAAGAATAGAAGTGAAAAGACTGAGTTCAACCCAGAGCCCAAGTTAGCCTTGTGTTTATGAACATGTGTTTGTAGCACTCGGAGACCTGGACTGGGAATGCGTCAATAAATGGCTATCATATACCTAGTCCCTCCTAGTATCCTAAGCTTCCTGTTCCAGAGAGGTTGCTATATTCTCCTCATAAAATGGAAGCATCTCTCATTAAGCTGGAGGTAAATGTGTGTGAAACTTGTACAATATCCAACATGGGATTTTTAAAGTCATCAATGTTAATAAGATGAAGCAATGTATTTGTCACCCATGACTTAAAACGTACAGAAAACAAGCTATTAGTGAAGCATTTGTAGTTTTAAATGTATCATGTCTTTTGTACATGTTATTATAATTTTTTCATTTTCATTCAGGATTGTCTTAGGGTTTTGCTGCTGTGAATAGACACCAAGACTGTCTTAGTCAGGGTTTTCCTGCTGTGAACAAACACCATGACCAGGCGACTCTTATAAAGACAACATTTAATCAGGGCTGGCTTACAGGTTCAGAGGTTCAGTCCATAATCATCAAGGTGGAAGCATGGAAGCATCCAAGTACGCATGGTTCAGGAGGAGCTGAGAGTTCTACATCTTCACCTGAAGGTTGCAAGGCAGCTAGGACAAGGGTAAGAAAGCCCACATCCACAAGGCCACACCTCCTCTAAAAGGCCACATCTCTCAACAGTGCCACTCTCTGGACTAAGTATATACAAAAGGTCACAAGGATGTTTGAATAAGGCTTGAATTGTCTAATTTTGAGAGGACAATATTACTTTACAAATTCCCCCCCCTTTTTTTTTAGTTTTTTTTTTAGCTGTCAATTTTATCACAATAGAATGGAAATTATAAATACATTATTGGATAATAAAGTGACTATGGCAATTCAAAAAATGTGCTCCTTTTTATATTGATTATACATCAATCAAATAACAGCAAGGACAGTACACATATATGAGAATGCTTTAACATTTCATATAAGATATCAATTAATATAACCTGAGCCTCTTATTTAATAAAGTAAAATATTTAATGAATAATAAAATAAATACATAAGTACACAATATATCTGTACAGTTTTAATATAATTTAGAATTAATGCTACTAAAATATGTGAAGCAAAATTATGCATTAATGTATTTGGTCATTTGTATGTATTTCCACTGAGAATATAGTCACTAAAATCTTTAAAAAATATCCAATATTGTGGTTCAGGAGAGGGGAAATAGATCTTTATACCAACAGTAAATTTTCTAGTCATCAAAATATCAAACTACCTGTTGGGAGCAGTAAGAACAAGGGGGTACATTCATGGATGAAGTCATTTATCAGCTGTGTCTGTCTATCTATCTATCTATCTAACTATCTATCTATCTATCTATCAATCTATCTATCTATCTATCATCTATCTATCTAACATCTATCTATCTATCTATCTATCTATCTATCTATCATCTATTATGTATGATTTATTAGTTTTACAGGTCTGGAGAGATGACTAAATGGATAAGAGGCCTTTCTATTCTTCAGAAAATCCAAATTTGGTTCTTCTCCGTGTTGGGCAGCTGACAACTTTCTGTAACTCAAGCTTCAAGAAATCCAGTGCTTTTTTATGGTCTCCCATGCATATGTGGCCTATACATACATAAAAGAAACACATACATAAAAGTAAATAATAAGCTATTTTAAAATAAAATAATTATTATTGTCAATGTATTTTTATGACATAAGTGAGAGTGGAGTCAGGTACAAGTATCTGTGTGTATGTATATGTGTGGTATGTGGTGTGTGTAGTGTGTGTGGTGTGTTGGTGGTGGTGGTGGTGTATGTGTGTGTATGTGTGTGTGTGTGTGGTGTGGTTTGTTGGTGGTGTTGGTGGTGGTGTATGTGTGTATGTGTGTGTGTGTGTGTGGTGTTGTTGTTGTTGTTGGTGTGTGTGTGTGTGTGGTGGTGTTGGTGGTGGTGGTGGTGTGTGTGTGTGTGGTGGTGGTGGTGGTGGTGTGTGTGTGTGTGCGTGTGTATGTATATGTGTGGTATGTGGTATGTGTAGTGTGTGTGGTGTGGTGGTGGTGGTGTGTGTGCGGTGTGGTGTGGTGTGGTGGTGGTGGTGGGGTGTATGTGTGTGTGTGTGTGTGGTGTAATGTGTGGTGTGGGGTGTGTATGTGTATGTGTTGCATGTAAGGTCAGAAGAGAATTTCTGGAAGTTGGTTCTCGTTTTCCTCCACACTTTCAGACAATTAAACTCAGGTTATTAGGCTTGCAGGCTCCATGGTAAAGATGTTAAGGATGTCACATCACTGTTCGAAGAACAGAAGCAGGATAGGGTACAATGTATGGGCACATGGGCAAGCTTTTATGACTAGTGATTGAGTATCCTTGAAGAGATATGGGGATTGAGACCTCAGATGCAATTGGAAACCCACCTGAACCTGAAACACAGCAGTGCCCTACCTAGAATAGGAAGAGGATTTTAGATATGCTTTAGCAATGTTAAGAAGGAACCCAGTGGAATGTTCTGCACAAAGTTGCAGAAGCACAGAACAGAGCACATGTCAATCACCAGAGGGCACACATTCACTGCATCAGTAAAGTAATCCTGAAGAGAAGGACAAATCTCAGCATCATTCATGGGGTGCTAGAAGATGGGAAATAGGTCCCTTGAAGAGCCAGTGGCCTGCCCTACTGGAAAGGCTTAGGTCCTGGTGGTTTGGGGAATACAGCCTTCCTCCCTTTCAGATAAATGACAGGTCACTGCATTCATTCTCCCATTGTTAAGAAAAAGGCTTAGTGCTTAGGAAGAGTCTGGCATTCAGAAACTATGTAGTACTTCAACCCATTTGTTAGGTGACTCAAAATGCTTCCAGTTTGAAAGCTTTCAGGGCATAAAGAGAGCTGTGTAGCAGTCCAGCTGCAGTACAAATTGCTCTGCTGCTCATGGCTATGACTCATCGAGGCTGATGGTGCTTGAGGTAGTCAGAGAGGGTAAGGCTGCTGTGGAGAGGCCTAGTAAGACTCAGGTACAAGGCAGTGCAGATCCCTGGCATTCTGGAGCAATGCTAAACCTTCTGTGGTAGCGAACTACTTACCATTGGGGGGCGCTGGAATACTGGGCTTTAAAGTCTGAGAGGAGGTCCCCTTCATGGCCAAGTTATTATCAAATCCACAAAGTCATAAGGCTGATATCACGGCATCAAGCCATGGTAAATTATAAATGGCTAACTAGAGATCACTATTAAGTGGGGAAGAAAAAAACAAACCAAAAACAACAGAAAACCTCTAAACTGTATGAACGAGGAGCTCAGACCCCCATCTCATTCACCTCTCTAATACCAACACTTCAACCTTCACTCTTGTACTTGTGGCCTTTTGGAAGTTTCCTCACGTGTCCAATCCATAGAAGATAGACTTGAATCTGGGATGGGCATGGGAGAAACGAACCACCACTACCATACTGCAATCTCATTCACAGAGCCTACAAGAAAAGGAGCTAGGGTGACTCTTCATGGTAGGCTGTAGAGAGAGGATCATTTGACAAAGGACTGGGTGTGGATGAACAGGTGTGGACTGCACTAATTCAATGGCCTGGCTGCTGACAAGAGCCCCGAGGGACACGTAAGTTTGAGGAACAACATATGAATGACCTCATACAATAGGAACATCTTTATGCAATGCTAACAACAGTAGAGTATGTGACAGAGAATATTGCTCCTACTGGATAAGATAACTTTCCTGTGGATGCCAGGCAACCTCTGCTCTTGGCACCTAGTGCCTGAGGCAATGAGCCTATGAAGGGGATGGTCAAAGTGATAAACATAGAGCCCAGGTGGTAGTGCCCAGCACAGGCTGACTGACATCACATTCAAGTTGGCAATGCCTGCTATTGCAAGCCCTGCCTTCTGTCATCAAAGGTGGACAGGGGACTAGCTCTTGAGAACCAGCCAATTGTGTGTTTACAAAAGACTCATTTTACCTCAGTTGAGACAATCATCATTTGCTTACTATGTCCCCTGTCTCTACCAGCACCCACATCTGAAGCTGAGTAAACCTGTCACAAACGCTGCCCTGAGCAGACAGCCTATGCTAAGATAAAGAAAATAAACTATGGGTGCACTTGGCATGCTGCATTGCTCCAGAGCAGTGAGTAGGAAAGTCTGATTAAAGGTGAACATAAGAGCATTCTTCTATTACTGCCTTACACTATTGGGAGCTGTCCCCGGAGTGCATAAGCACTTACGCAATGAATAAACATCTCAATATTATTCAAGTCCTCCCCCCCCCCCCCAAGTTTGGCATTCACTAGGCCCTAGCAAAAGTTGATCTGTCGCTGAAGGCACCCAAGGCTGTCATCTGTGGATGCCATCATCTGCTTGTCTTAAAAACTCTTCAGTTAGCTGGTGTGTCTGATCGAGGCAGCTGTGGTCCTAGCAGCTCCAAGGAGATGGCAAGATGGTAGGTCGGACTCTGTCTGGCCTGCAGCAGCTGTGCTGATTTCCATTTCTCACAGGCACAGATCTGTGGAATAGTCACTACAGTTCCTTTCCTCATAGCAACAGACCCGTGGAATAGTCACAACAGGGGTGCAGAACCCTGGCAGGAGGATGTCTTTACAGGGTGTTTTTTTGTATTTTTTTTTTCATTTTTTTTATACCAAAAGAGAGGGGGTAATGCGCACAGTAAGCCTGTAACAGTTTGATTGGCAGCACATTGGTGGTCCATCACTATAGCCCTAGGAAAGAGGCAAGGGTGTTAAGGGAATCTTGGTCCCAGAAGGAATCCTTGAAGTGGAAGTCACCTGTGTTACATTAAGGAAAACAGAGGGAAGAACTGGGAATTATTTATCTCATCTGCTTCAGGTAGCTGGGGAGGAAGGTAAGATGCCATGGTAATCATATATCTGGGATGGGCAGCAACAACTTGTCTGTGGAAAAGAAACTGGCTTAAGTAGATAATACTATTTTATTAATTAAAGATTAAATAATGGTTATTAACATGGTCAGTGTAACCTGTGGGAGGTAGATCCAAGATGTTTTTTTGAAGCTCAAAGGAATTTTTAAATATATTGAAAATTTTTAGAACAATTTTGCAATTTTGCGTTAAAAAAACCAAAAGCTGTTCCTGTTAGAGGGACGAGCAAGCATTTAAACAAATTTTAATCAGAGAATCATGAAAATTAAGTTTTTGGGTGAGCTGTGTTGTTCCAAGCTGTCAGCATCAAGATTTCACCCATTATTTTTTATTTGGTGGGTTCTTCCCGTCCAGGTGGAGAGGGGCCTGCTCTGCTGCCGCTGCCACCGCTGCTGCCAGCCCTGTCCTCCAGCTTCCTGTGTGTCTGTTTTCTTGGCTGTGTGATGCCATAAGCTGGAGTGAGGCGTGCTACTTTCTACCCTGGAATGTAGAGCAGGGAGAGAAGAGGCACAGGGGCCTAGGGACACCCTACGGGCAAGACCAGGGCCAGATGGGAGTAGGTATCAGGGTCTTCGTGATGCCTGAGAGGGCTGTCTGGTTTCAGACAGGAGTCAGCTAGGTAACTCCGACCAAAAACAAAGATGGGAAAAGACCGGAGGCTTATATCTTTGGGCTAATGTCAAAAGCCAGCTGGGGCCTAGGGGCTACTCATCTTTTTTGTTCAAACAAGAGGTCCTGTGTGGACCCACCAGCTGTGGTGTCAGTTGGTTATGCCCCACTTTGGGTGCCAGATGCTGGGCTGCATGTCTACCTCCTGCTGGGGTTCCCAGGGGATGCAGAATGCAGTCCGTAGTGGGGGTTCCCAGACCGTGTTTTCCCGAAACAGTGGAGTTTGAGGTTACTGTTTCCTAGTCTCCCGTGTACTCAGGTACCACTAGCATACAGCTGGGAGTTGGGAACAGGAGTCCCCAGTCCCTGCTTCCCTCAGGACCAGGGCAGCCACCTGCCAGGCAGAAAGGGGAAGGCAGAGCTCAGGATAGTGCAGAACCCTGTTTGATTCCTAGTGAGTGCTAAGACTACAGAGGGGCTGGAAGAGAGAAGGCCTTCTCCAGGAGACTTAGGCAAAGCTCTTTACTATGAAGGCCTTCCCCATGGCGATCATTGATGAAGAGACAGTCCTTGCTTGTCCAAACTGCTTTATTTATGGCGGATGTGAACACATACACCTTACTCAGGGTGAACCAGGGATTAAATACCTTTTGCCGGAAGGAATGCCCAGGAAGAGAAGCACATTGGCTGAACACTCAGGGGCTATCTAGATACATCGTTAGCATGGAGAGCTCCAGTTTTCTTTATACGATGTGACTGATTGCCATGGTCCTCAGTGGGAGTGTCATGGTTACCTGTTCCAGATCAGGTAGAGTGAGGCAGGGAGTTGACCCTACTCCTTCTGTTCTCAATTCTGAGATTCATGGGGTTTGAGCTCACTGAACCTTACCATTTTTTCTGTCAGGTGGTTGCGGTCTACTTGCCTTACAGCAGCTCACTACTAATAAATGGTTAAAGCAAAGAACTTGTGATTCACTGGTAGAGTGTGTCTGTACCCTACTCTGCGCATTTAGAATTATTTGGGAATAGATGTCTCAACAGAATTTGGAGAAGTAGTGAAATGGAAAGAAGTGTTTCTGTCTAGGGCACAATAAGGAGCCAGTTTACTTGAAAATATAAATGCCTCTTGGTGAGTCTTGTAATGGTAGAGTCCTATGGTTTGCATTTTAATGAGTTCTATTGGCTAAGAGGGTCCAGGATTTCTACTGAAATGAGGATGTCTAGCTTGAGGTCTGTTTTTTGATGCCTCTAGTGTGATTGTAATTGCAAATGGAAAAATGTATCAACCCGATTCTGGTAAGCACATAGGAGCTCAGAACTCTTGATGCTGAGGGTCTGCGTCACACTAAGAAGTAAATTGATTGCCCAAGTGTTGGGCAGGTGAGAGAATCTGGAGAAGAAAGCAGAGTAGATGTTGAATACAGATTATGGCCCAGGATGTGGGGCAGCAGTGGGATGTGTGGCTTATGCAACAAACACATTTTCTTACATTCTATCTTTTTAGAGAGTGTGATCAATCATCTATTTGAAGGCTTTCTGTTGCACTTGAATTAATGAAGTATCTGTTCACCGGATTGGTCCAAGGCCCTGACTATAGCAGACACGTGTCCTTCCTCATGTGTGTTCATTCCCCTTCTATCTCATCATTCCCATAGCAACCAACCTCCTTATATATACCCTGAAGGTACCACATCTTGTTGGTGCTATGGACTTTTTCATTGTCTCTTTCATTCAAGGCAGCAAGGAACACACTTGATCCTATCCAGACTTCCAAGGGAATGAATGGGCTCTAGTGTAACCCTTTGCCAATGACAACATAAAATCTGTGGAGGAATCGGTGCTTCTTTTGGATGAGAGGCACATTCTACAAAGGCACCCAGTGGGACTGAGCCCAGATGCTCACTGTGTGACCAGCTGGATCATGCAAAGTTCAATTCCGTTCAGTCCTATGCTTCATGTTTGCCAGTTTCCCTGCCTTGTTCCCTGAGGTTACTCCCCAGAACAGACTTGTGTGCAAACCCTGTCTTAAACTTTGCTTTTGTGGAGCAATCGACAGGCATTACACAAATGACCCTAAAATACAGTAGAGGCCATCTCTGTGCAGGGGCTTAGGGCTGTACTGAGGAAGGCTGTGAACAGAAAGTTCCGGAGAACTGAAATTGCTATGGTTGTGTTTTTCTGGTTCAGTCTCAGATGCTCTGGCTTACACAGAGGTGGTAGTGGGAGGCCAGTAACCCAGAGTGGAGAACACTTTTTCTGTATACAGCAATCCTGTCAGCTAGAAACCCTGCAGGTCTACGCATTTTACCAGGGAGGAAATTAAGCCAAAGATCAGCTTGAATGACTCTCTCTCTCTCTCTCTCTCTCTCTCTCTCTCTCTCTCTCTCTTTCTCTCTCTCCACCTTACACACACACACACACACACACACACACACACACACACGACATTAAAATAGAAGGGATCGGCAGGAGGGAGACAGCAATGGAGAGTGAATATGGCATACTTGAAAGAAAGTGACATGTAACCCATCGCTTAACTACATATACACTAATGGGATGTCTTTATAAAAGAACCTTACAGTATTTTTAGTACTGGGAGGAGGTGTGTGTCCCTGTGTCCTTGGGTTTGTGGCTATTTCTCTGTTGGATTCCTGCTGCTCTGGGTCTGGGGTGAAAGGTTTCCTTTTTTTCTGTAATGGTGACTAAATTCTTTCTATGATGTTTCAAAATCCCAGACTCAGTGAATCTTCTTTCTAGATTTCTGAACCTTGCTTTTTTGTTGTTGTTGTTTTGAGATTTGTTATTGAAAGTTGCTGGTTAGTATGTGCTATGAAGTGAATAGTTTAGAGTAACAAAGATTTATTGTAAGGCAAAGCTGTATGTTTCAGACTGTTCAGTAATTAATATTGGCTTTCCAATTAGTTCAAACTTGGTTTTGGCTTTGGTTTTTCTCATGTGGGTATTCTCATGTTTCTTTTTAATTTGTGCATATCCAAGTATGGAAGGTTTTGGATTTTCCTTGGTGTTAATGGTGAGTCTCTCCAGGATACACTTTATTGTTTGAGATATGCCCAGGGTAGACTAGGAATGCTTAATGGCTTCTTTCTTTGTAGAAGCCCCACCCATGAACTTGCTCCTCATTCCATCTCATTCCTTTGCCATTGATGTGAACATTTATGTTTTGATTGAGTTATTTTAAAAATGAACTCTCATAAGAGCATGACAATTAGTTAGATCTTGCTAAAGAACATTACAGTAGCAGTTTTCTCCTCTGTCTGGGGAAGGGAGACAGAATGACTTCTGTTGGGTTCCTCCCAAGACAAGGGACCCTTCCTTTTCATGCTGGTGACTCATTTCCCAAAACATTGCTGCGATGTGGGAATACCAAATCTCATGTTGTGTGGTGTGATTCTGGGGAATGTCTCTCTTTCTTCACTTTCTTTGCTTGGGTCCGAGGTGGTACAGGCTCTGCCTTGCTAGATGTGGTGGCTTCCCCAGTGCCAGTAAGTTCCTCCATCTCCACATCAATCTGTATGTACACCTGCTGAGTCCTTTTCTTACCAACACTGCTGTTCCTGCTGTTTGAGAGGAACTCCTCACTCTTACAGGAGCCTGCAAGGCACCTTAGATGAAGTCATTTCATGTGTTGTATATAGGACCCTGGCACTTCCGGTTGTTGAGATGCCAATCCTCCATTAAGAGGCGGGGCCAATTCTATGTAGGTGTATGGGAGGCAGCTGTGTGGAAACCATGTCGAGGCACATACTTAGAGTCAGGATTACCTAACTGACAGTCGCCTGGTATCTACTTTTGAGTACCCAATCTTGCTACTCTCCTATCCAGACATAGCTCTCCCCTTTAGGTGCAGACTCCCCATAACCTCCCTCTTGTTCTAAAGGTCTCTTTAGTTATTCTTACCATGACATTTATGGAGTCTTCCCTCTAATTCATGTGTCAGTGCAGCATCAGACCTGCTATAATTCTTGACATCATTGTAATAGACGCTGAAGGCGAAGGAGCACTGTCTGCTACACTGGACACAGGAAGTGTTGGGAATCTTCACTGGAACAGGTCTTGCTCGAATTAGAACAAGGCTGTGAATTGACTACAGACACATCTCCAATGTCTTCTTCAGCACATTTTACATTTGGCAAGTCTTATTCTTATAAAAGCTAGCCAGGAAATGGCATTTCCAGGGATCTCTGACAATTTTCTGAGAATAACTGATTAAATCAGCCTTTTGCAGAATGAAAAGTCCCTCCCAAGGGATACACACATCTATGGGCAGGATATAGCAGACACAGGATGCTGAGCAGCTCAACCTGGACTCAAAGAAAGCACATCTAAATATATCAGTGTGAAAGTGCTCCTCTTGCTTCTGGGGCAATGACAGCATCTATTTAAGGGTCACTGTAGTTGCGTGGTCTCAGGGATCTTTACTCTTTGCAGGTTACTGATCTCAGCTCTGTCAGATTTTCCTATCAGCATCCCGTGAACAGCAGCAGTAAACCAGTTAGTTTTGATGCAGTTTCCAAAAGAAAAAGTTACTCCAGGGATTTCCTCAGTGATGTTGAGTGTGCTGGTTCAAAGGTATTTGAAGCTGCTCCTCTAGCAAAGAGGGACTTCTAGAAGTACTCTGTCAAATAGCAGCACTCTGGGGCTTCCAGATTTAACTCTAGAAAACTCTTAGAATCTTACAGGGCATACATGACCTAGAGGCAGACATGCAAAGTTATTGTCTAATATATTTATCACCTGCAACAGATGTGAGACCCATGAGGAACACTTGACCTCACAGAGACCGCTTTTGGCTTTTTATTCTATTCAATTTACCTTCTGTCCAAATGGAGTTCATCATTGCAGAATTCCAGAATATCAATGCCCTCTTCTTCCCTGCTCTCTGTGACATTACCTTCTGTTTCTCTTTTCCTTGAAAGTTTTAGTCCTGAGCACTTACTTTGGGAAGTTGCCTCCCACCACAAGCTTTTATACAAATAAAGGCTATAAAGATGACAGGAAAGAGATGGTGCTGTAGACTGAGGGCCAGGTGGTATGTGTAACTTCCCACACACAGGGTCTAGAGGCCTGTTAGGAAGTCTAACTCTTTTCATCTGTTAGTGGGCCCCAATAAAACTGAGTTGGAACAGTCTCTAGCATCTACCATAAACTGGGAACTGGTTTTGAAAGATTTCTTACTCATATCCTATCCTTGATGGTGATAAATTTACCTGCATAACCATAGACTTGGAGGTGAGTGAGCAGGAGGTAAGATAACTTGGTTGGCTTGAGGCAGAGCAAGCAATGTGAGGAGGCAGGAGGAAAGAGCCAATTTGGAAGACATCACGATCAAGGATCAGAGACTGAGTGAGAGAAAGAGACAAAACACAATCCAGGATCAAGTCCACGTTACACCAGGGGATGGAAGACAGCTCAGCTAGGCTAGTCTTGTAGGTGGCAAAGCCAGGTGCTACTACTTGTGACAGTTTGGAGTCAGAGACCCTTCCCCTTCAGCTCTGAGTATCTCTAAACCCTGCTGCTTGTAGGGCTGTGAGATAATCCTTCCCCCTGATGCCATGGAGTTAGAGCAAGGGTCTGGACATGACTGACTGAGGTTCATGGCCACACATGGGGTAAGTGGGGGATTGGGGGCTGAGCCTTCCACTGGTGCCATTTGAATTTTAGAATACTGTACTAGCAACAGAGATCACATGCCAGATACTTACTCCTGTGACCTGGGAGGCAACAATCATCACTGCTCAGCATATCAGTGTGGTTAAGATCCTGAGATCTAAGGTCACTCTTAAGCCTTAGAAGGTGCCCCTGCATTTACCAGTAGATAAATGATCACAAGTTACTCTATAAAGCAAGTTCCTTCATCCATATATTTCTTTTAACAGGTTTTTATGAGGAATTCATGAAAGGCTTTTATGAAGAACATGCACAAAATATTTAGTACAGGGCCTGACATACATTTTATCCTGAATAAATAGTTCAGTTGATAATAAAATACTTACAAAATGTACTATATTCAGTAGTAGTAAAATTACTGATAGAATTTTCAGTGTATAGTGAGTAAATAACTCTACCCAGACAAAGTTATGGTTCTTGACCAAGTCCTAGGGAAATTACCTTCCATACATTTGGGATATCCAGAGTGTCAAGAATACCAATTTTTTTTTTTTTCTTTTTTGGTGGGGACGCCATCATAATACCCGATAAAATACATTATGCAGATGACTAGTGTTTGGGCATCTTTATATGTTGTTACTCAATCAATCATGCAACATACACTAAACTCAGGGGAAGTTTCTGAGTTGTTAATTTTCACTGTGTACTTTGGGGTGTGCAGGTACTGGGAGTTAGGTAAGTGAAGCCTGAAGCTCTGCATTCTCATCATGTCCTCAAATTCTACCCTATGTGCCTCTTGACTTGACTGGCTCTGATTTGCATATGTTAAAATTATAATACTAAGTATAGCACTTTTTGAGTGCTGTGAGTCACCCTAGCAGATTATCAAACGTGAAGGCAAATGTCTGAGGTGGGATGTCCTTGGCAAGTGGGACCTTGCAGCAAATATCAGAAATCGTGGGCAAACTCACACATTTACACTCTAGTCTGGCTGACTCTGCCAGCTGTTGATCCCAGGCACAGCCTGCAAATCAAACAGCTATAAAACTGCCCTTGAGAAAAGGTACATCTACCTCCATGCTTCCCTGGAATTTTTATGCTCAAAATCCTCCTCAGATTGGCCAATCTGGTTTTCCATCTTCAGTATATCCTAAACCCACACTGTTTCCCAAGAATCAGAAACATATAACTTCTTCAAGAGTGCTACAGACACTTCAATCTGCACACATATAGTCCTACACTCCTAGGGGACTCCATGACATTGAATTAAGGGTAGCAAGTATGTACTGGGAAGTAAGAGGCAGTTGGTGTTATCTAGACAAGACCAACATACCTAGGATAGTAGTTAGATTTTTTGTTTCTGAATATTGGACTACCTCTCTTTTTGATTGATTGATTGATTGATCGATCTATTGATTGATTGTATATTTGCTCCTGTGGAGGACAAGGTCCAGAAATTGATTTAGTCCTTCTATCATGTGGGTTCCAGGGATAAAACTCAGGTCATAAACAGCTAGCACCACTACCCCTGGGGCATCTTGCCCACCCTCTTCCTTCAGCTTACCTATTTGTACAAGTAAGAATGCAACAATCAGGGCTTAGTCTGTGGCCTACACAATGAATCTTATATTTTAAGGGACTTCTGAGTTTATTTCCTAGCCTCCCTTGCATTGAGATTTGAGCAATGCAAATACTTGGAAGTCTTTAGTTATTATACATAGCTTTATAGTTCTTTCTTCATATACATGAGACATATCTGTTATAGAGGTCCAATAACACAGAACAGGCAGGAAGCTCCCAGTGACCTGTTTGTCCAAGTATTTGTGTGGGGTAAAGGACAATGTTTTTTGACATATCATATAATGCAAGGGAGAGATACACAGTTGTTTTGCAATGGATGAACCACCATTTTCTTGATCAGAAATTCTGCCTTGTTGTGTTTGGTCAGCACAGCCATGCATTCAATTTCTTGCTGTGACATGACGTTTGGATACTGGGTATGGGAGAAAATAAGAAGGAATGAACTTCCTGTATTTTGATCATGCATCAGACATTTTGTTACAACATTTGAAAAAACAATCAGACTACAGCACCAGTTTTACAATGAATATTTTTGAAACCAATGGCCCAGAGCGATGATTTCAAGCTTTGGCTTTTTGAGAGTGTGGTGTGGAGATTCATTATAGAGTTGTCTTCTATGTTGCAGGATGTTCTGTGGTTACCTGTATACACTGGATGACAATATCACCTTCTCTCCCCTTGAATGTCTTACATGTTTCCTGTACTTCTGAGTACTATCTCCCCTTGTTAAGATTCGTGGGCACAGAAAGAATGCTTGCTTGTAATTGGAAGGCTAGCCTTATGTCTCATCAGAGCTGCTAACGGTTCAATAAAAGCAATAACATTTTAGGAGTTACAAGAAATTTTACATGCCTAAGTTAAGTCCTTCAAATTAGATTCTGCACAGAAAATATTTTCAGTAGGAAAAAGCCTGTACTTGATATTTGTCTTATGCAATGATGATTTGAAGAGAGACACTTTGTTTGAAATAACTCAGGCAACCAGAAAGAATGGGCTGAAGCTGGGGGTTAAAACACTCAAGGTGTGTATTCCCTCTCTCTGTATTTTATGCCCTTCTTTTGAGGCCAGTATTTGTATCTGTTCTTGAATTTCTCTCCCCCCCTCCCTTCTATTGCCTTGGGAAGTCATTAGAACCATCATCACAGTTGTTAGCACCAGATTTTTCTCATTTGCATCTTCCATGTCTCTGTGAACTGGACGTTTTCCCTTAAAGTTAAACAATTTGTTTCTCCCACACCAAAAGCACAAAACCAAACCCCTACTGACTCCAGCATTTGTGAAGGCCAGAGAGTCATGTGACACCCAGCTTGATGGCTATGTTATCAAAAGCTGATGATGTTGCACACTTTTTTTTGAGAACTGCATCTCAGCACTTTCTCCAATTTACATTCAGAGTCACTCAGTTCTTCAGCCCTCTGTCAACACTTGGTGCTTCATTCTCTTTAATTTCTGCCACTCCTGTGGGTGAATATTGGTATTTCAGAATGATGTTTAACAAGATATTCTCAGAGACGTGATGCATAACCAAAAGTAAAACTTCATTTCCTATAAAAGAATGTGATACAAGGCCTTTGAGAAGCTTTGAAGCATTTTCATTTACAAGCACTTCTATAGGTTAAGCAGAGCACCAGGAGTTCTGACCAACCTCCTTCCATGCACCACTTCCAGCTAGCTGATAATTAAATTTCACTTTTCAGAGGAAGGAATGGATTTCAGAAACATTTAATAATTTACCCCATCTCATATTTATGAGGACTTGGCTTGCACTGCATCATGTAGGTGGCTGTGGATTTCTTCCAGTATTGGCACTGGCATCGAAAATCATCTATGCCCTTTGCAGAGAGAAAGAGAACACATGCAGAGGCCAGGGTTGGGAGAGAGAAGACTAAGGGAAGGAAATTCCTAAGGATACTTTGGCGTTTCCTTGGGAAGGAAAGGCATTGAATCTGACCCTCCATCCTACTAAGTTCACCATGCTACAGACGCTCTGGAAGCATTTCTGTTGCAATTGAGCATGGTAAATGTAGCACTTAGATGTACATGGCAGAGTACTAGAGGCACAGCCCACTGCTATCTCACACTTGTTTCTCTCCCATCTATAATCTCTTGTCTCACTTATCCTCATACACAGGGAGAAGGTAGACAGTGTCTACATTTTCAGATTAAGTCGTTTATGCTGGGAACTCTTTAGTGACATACTCAAGGTCACAAAATGGTTGGAACCAGAACAAGAATTCAAGTTCAGGGCTATTTTAGTGGTATACACATTTTCTGATTTCCTCCATGGCAGGCCCAGGATTGACTGCTCCTAAGTCCTCTATTCTGTTGAGTCCGCCATTGACCGTGAGTGAGATGGAATAAGAGTAGCTTCACTAGTGATGGTGTCAGTGGCAGAGGAACTTATATGAAGGCATGCTAGAACACTGGCACTATACTGAAACTTTAGGCTCTTACACTTTAGTGCCAAAGAAGGCAATATGCGCTGCCACTAGATGGTAGACGAGATGGCATACAACTTGGAAACCTAGGACACTTAACTCACTAACCACTATGTTCAACACACAGCCTTCCTTTCTGGAAATATGAGAGCAAGCCATCTGAGGGTGAGATTTTAACAAGTGGGTCACATCAAGTCTTAGATTCACAGTAGTGAAAACAATCTTTGTGGCTCTCCACAGCCAACAGAGCCCATAATGACTTGGACCTAACTTCCCATCCAGGCCAGTGGTCTCTTTGCTGCTTCCTAGACCCAGCTCAGTTCTCCCTGGGTCTCATCCCCAGGATTTCCTTCTTCACTTGGGCTCCCTTTTCTTCACCCGGGCTTGTGTTCAAGGGCTCCTCTTCTCAGAGTGCACCTCTGAGGTATCTCAGCAGCTTCCCTGCTCTCTGTGTTCATATACAGCTAACATCGTTTTGCATGCATTGGTTTATTGTCTAACTCTTCTACTTCCATTGCCCTGGAATATATAATCAATGGATTTGTTGTGTTTAGACAGCACTCTAACTGCCTCTGGCAGGAGGGAAGTGATTCTTCCAACTTTGCTAACTGAGTCTGTAAATCTTTCTGGATTGCATTCTTCCAAGAGCAGCTACTCAGTGTAGGTTGATTTGTGTTCAGCCTCTTTCTAATTTGCTTTGTTTTTCAAATGTTTATGTGTTCCTATAAGTTTAATGCAAAGTGGTGTGCTTGAAATTTCTACATAAATGGCCTTGTGTGATATATCACATTTTCTCTTGTTTTTATCTCCAGTGTTTTCAGTTCAATCTCCATTCACATGGTGCATTACTTTAACTGTCATCTGGTGTTTTGTTGAATGAATAAACTTGGTTTTATTCATTGTCTTACAGGGTGATAGCTATTGGTTACTTTTTGAGGTGGCGAGGAGGTCTCTTTAGATGCATGCAAGAATTCCTTTGAAAACCCAACAGAAATAGAATTTCTGACTCCTATGTCATGCACACCTTCTACTTGACCTCACCTGCCCAGTTGTACCAAATTATTTATGCCATTTGATAAAGTACATACATTCTTTTCCTACATACTAATTAATGTTTGTGTTTATCACATTTATTTTACTGTCTAACAGGTGTTGTATGTGGCTCATTGTTGTTTTATCTTATACTTCCTAGATTATTCCAATATCGTCATATTCTCCCTGGGTAATTGGGCATTAACATTTTTCCTTATAATTAGTTACTGATAAACTTGCCTGGTTTTCTGTTAGGTTACTTCTCTATTTGTTACTGGTATGAAGAAATTCATTATGGGCTTTATAAAAATGATTTATTCACATTCTATAGCTACCTCAGAGTATACAGTTCTTTTTCCAATTAATTTATGCTGTTTTTATCTATACATGATTTAAATTTAATGTACTATTTTCCTTCAATATTTTACTTCTTTCTACATATGCTAAATAAATTACCTTGATATTAAAAAAAATCTATATCTCACTTTGAAGTTTACTTCATGTGGATTTAGTTTCATGTTATTTAACTGTTTTTATTATGACATATTCACTGTACAAAATAACAGATCTCTTTGTGACAAATAAATTGTATTGTTTTTGAATCACTAATATTTATTATTTTTTAAAAGTAGCATACACAGTAATGGGTTTCATAACTGCATTTTTATACATAATTTGTTCTTACCCATCCCTTTACTGCACCTCCCTACCAGACCCTCATCTTCTTCTTGATGATCTCTTTCCTTCTCACTAAGAGTTCCCACTGGCTTTCATGTCATACATATGACATAGTTCCCATGACATCTCTTTTCCATCTCATGGCCCCTTTTCTAATTCAAGGACCTACCTTCCCATCCCTGCACATTCAAGTCCTGCATAAGCGAGAAAAGATGCAATGACTGTCTTTTGGATCTGGATTACTTTATTTAATATAGTGATTTCCAATTCTATTTTCCTGTAAACGTCATGATTTCAGGATTTTAAGAATGGTTTCTTTACCATTAATACATTGTTCCACTATAAACATCAGTGTGGAGATTTCTCAAAAGACAGAACTACTGTGTGACTTAGTTATGCTTAGTTCCTTGGTGTTTGCCTCAAGGACTCTAAACTGATCACAGAGATAAACATATCTTTATTGAAACCTTTGTTTTTGTATTGAAATAAACATGAACACCCCCACATTTATTGCTGTACTATTCCTATCTTTGAAGTAGAACCAGAATTATGTCCATTGTATTGTCTATATTTTCTTTGAGATTGCACATATGAAAGAATACATGTGCATTATTTAGTTTTCTCATTTCTGGAATAAAATACCTGAAGAGAAGCAATTTAATGAAGGAAGAGCTGGATTTGATTCACACTTTAATGTGGAACAGGTCCATCAGCAGGTAGGGCAATGCTACAGGAATGATGCACAGCTACAGCGGTGAGTAAACAGAGCAGAAAGAATATGGATCAAGAACATTAAACATAAAGGCAAGGCCCCAGTGATTCATTTCCTAATGAATTACTTCATGTCCTAAAAATATCCACAGTCTTCTAAAAACAATGCTACCATCTAGGGATCCAATTAGTCAAACACATGAACCTATGGAGAACATTTCAAACTCAAACCACAATGTGATGAGTCTGGCTTCTTTCACTTAACAGGATGTTCTTCAGCTTCAGATACTTCTACATAAGTAGAAGAATTTCATTTTTCTTTATGGTTGAGTAATTCTTACGTATACACACTACGTTGTATTTTTCTAATCATCTACTGAAAAGCATACAGGAGAGTTCCAGATCTTGGGTTTTGTGAATGGCCACTGTATACATGGGTATTCATGGATCTCTCATTCTTTGGGTGTATACCCAGGAATGACATAGCTGGTTCATTTGGCATTTCTACCTTTAGTGTGTTAAGTCATCGTCTCCCACGTTTCTATAGAGGTTGTACTAATTTTCATTTCACAAACAAGGTATAAAAATTCAGTTTAGATGTAGCAAGAGATATATTTTATTTTCCAAGCATAGAGCCACTGAAATTCAATGCTTTTATTATTTATTTTTGAGATAATAACATAATTGCAACACTTTTCTTCCTTCCCTCCACTAATCCCACACATCCCATCCCACCCCACTCTTCTTCAAATTCATGACATATTTTTTCTACTAATTATTATTCCAAGCATAAATGTATATACATATGTTTGTATTTCTAAATATTACCTGCTTAGTCTGTATAATAATATTACTTGTATGTATATTCTCAGAGCTTACTATTTGGCACTGGTAAACTAATTGTTGTGCTCTTCCATGAGCTGAATGTCTCCTCCCTGAGGACTAGCTTTCATGGTAACAGAAAGTACCATACAAGATTCCAAAGGAGGGAGGTAATTAACAGTACTTCCCAACTAGATGCCTATGAACCACATCAATGACCAGCATGCCATGATAACCCCAAGAGTTCCTTAGTGACATACAAACTAGATTCTGGCCACAGCACCCAGAGCTGATCCTGTGCCACAGCTCTCCAAACTCAAATGCCGCTGAGAGAAAGCTAATCTCCTAGGAGTGCCAACACAACTTTGAGCACAGATAAGACCACAACTTCTGCTCAAATTCCTGACCCAAGAGAAACACCATCAGGACACAGGGACCAAGGAACAACTTGGGACAGGACCCTTTCGGTTTCCATCTGCACCCCAGAGGTGACCCTGTGTCACAGCTCTCCATACCAAAATTCCTCCTGGAGGGAACTGGTCTCCCAGAAGTACTGACACACAGGCTTGTAGGAGGGACAAGCCACAGTCAGAGATAGCAAGACCAGCTAACACCAGAGTTAACCAGATGGCAAGAGGCAAGAGAAGGAATATAAGCAACAGAAACCAAGGCTACTTGGCATCATCAGAACTCAGTTCTCCCACCACAGTGAGCCCTAGATACTCCAAATCACAAGAAGAGCAAAACTCTGATTTAAAATCACATCTCATGATGATGACAGAGGACTTTAAGTAGGACATAAATAACTCCCTTAAAGAAATACAGATAAAAAGGTAGAAGACCTCAAAGAGAAAATACACACTAGATGCTAAATACGGTAGACATAGGATCACCAAGATGAGCTTAAGATCCACCCAACAAGAGGAAAACCATGTCTGATACTGGAAACCTACCTTACTACTCAGGGCTAGTGAAATCATTATTATTGGTGGAGAGTTTACAACCAATAATAACCAGCATAATCTCTAATAAAATAGCTATAAACATTTGTCTTTATACCCACAGATAAATGTAGTCTTCTACTTTTAACAAGTAAATGTTTCTTTTTGTAATAGACAGAGATCTCTAAAGAAAACTACAACCAATCAAAATGCAGAGTTGTAGAGCCCAGTCCCATTGGATGTATCCATAAAAATCTCCTACAACTAAGGCTGAGGAAACTTTAGGGAAGAGAAGATTTATAAGCAGATCAGGGGGTTTGCATGAGATTGTCTCCACATATCAGAAGCTACACCCATGAAATCTCACCAACATAACTGCCTAAACATGAACTGAACAAGGATGACCCCAATAGCCATGCCATAGTGGGCAGGAGAAAGCCTATGGGGGCCTCAATGCTATTTCTAAAATTTCATTGTTATTTCTAATTAGGAAATTAATATACATAACTGAGGATTAAATTAACACAGCAAAATACATAAAATGGTCTTGTTCCTATACTTACCCCATCTACTTTTTTCCTTCAATATAGGCAACCACTTTTATGTATCCTGCCATGTGTCTTTGAGCAGATAAAGAAATAGGAAAATATTCTCATTTTCCTGTCTGTAGCCCAAATATCATGTTGTTATATACTACTGTGCATCATTTTCTTCTTACATAGCCTCTTGTGCAAGTAGATAGGGAGGTCTTCATTCCTTTCTGCATCTAAATTATTTCCAAGTGCATGAATCCAGGGTACCATGCCTTCATAGTTTCCTGAATATGAACATCGAATATCATGTTTATGAGAGTCACTAATGCTCATTCATATACATCAGTGGTTTACTTTCCTTGCTGTATGTTTTTTCATTGTATAAATGCAACAGCAGCCACTTGTTATTCTGTGTTGCTAGACAAATTTGTTGCTTCCAGGTGGGATGTTAAGAGTGAAGCTGCCCTGAGCAGTTTCCCACTTATCATTTGATGTTATTGCTGCTCATCTGTTGTTGGGTAAATATCCTATAGTGTTGGCTCCTTGCCAGCCAGTCCAGGCAAGAGGAGAGAACCTGGTCCAGCCAGGTCTGTCGGGGGCTGAGCAGAGATGGCAAGTGTTGACAGCCCAAAAGAAATACACCAACCTAGGAGTCTTGTGGTAGCAGGAACTCACTTTATTAAAATAGGCACTTGCTTTTTAGAGAAAGCAAGGAGGTGGGCACTTAGGTATGGAAAGAGATGATGTAGGAGGTGGGGAAGTGTGACGGAGGGTAAGGGAGTAACTGTCAGGGCCAATGGCAAAGCTTTACATCAGAAACTGCAGAGTAGAGGCAAGGCCAAACATGTCTTGCTGAGTCACCCTGATACGGAAGTGACTGAGACAGGTCTCAAAACTTGAGCCAGGCTTAGGCTCTCCCACAAGGCCGCAGAAGCTCAAGCCAGGCTCTGGTCTGTCCTCAAGGCCCAAACCAGGGCTAAAATGGGGCCCAACACTATAGTTCATAGTTCAAGTTATGCCAGGTTGCAAAGAGACTGCCTAGACTATTCTTCAACAATTATAAATGTTCCAAGGTTTATATTATTATGCTAGAGTTTAATTTATGAAGCTACAGGATTAGTGGCAAAGGGGAGTTTTAGACCAACAGCAGTAATGTGAGCTTGAGCAGTTTTTGTTTGTTTTTGTTTTTTGTTTGGTTTGGATTTCCTTTTGCTTTGTCTCTGATTTCTAATTCCCACATGGTGGTGTGAGGAATGTAGAAGTCCACGATGTCACAGGATTGTTGATGTACGAAAGGGATGCCGAGTACGGCAATTGAGGTTTATTGATGCTACATAATAGGCACATCTTCTCTTTCCTTTGAAAGGAGACATTATTTCTAAAGGTGTTACCATATAAACCTCCTGGACAAGATGGTTTGGATCAAAAAAGATACCAGAGTCCCATTTGTAGTACAGAAATGAGCAAGACCCTTAGAAAACATCAGCTAAAAGACAATTCCTCAATAGTTGTATCAACTCGTGTTTCCCCAGCCATGCCAGGTCATTTTTAGCAATTCATTGTGAAAAGTCTCTTGAAATCTATTTGTCTTGTGGGTTGGATTGTCTATATTTTTTATTATAATATCTTATATCATTTGTATTTTATGTAATTTGAAGAATTCTAAAGCAGACAATAATGCTAAAACCACCGTATTATATAATTTAACTCATTCAAAAGTTTTATAACCTGGCAGCTTGAAAGAGTGAGGAATGTGTGGCAGAAGAGACTCTCATGGACTTCTAATATGAATACAAAATTCTACAACACACAGGAAAGCCCATTCCCGATATACATCACAATGATGAAGATAAATTCTGCAACCTACTTGAAGGCAGGTGCCCAATAGACATCACAGTGATGAAGGTAAACACAGTTTCTTTGTATCTACTATTACTCCTTTTGGATCCACCACACTGTTGAACAGACATAAGGGCAGTGAGTATTCTTCCTGATTTAAGAATAGCCATCTAGTCCTAGTTCTTCATGATTAAGTATACAATGGGTTGTATGGTAAGTCTCATCCTATTTTCTTTAAGAGTAATATTTATGAAGTAAGGATAATATTTACATTTAGTTTATTGTTATGATTAAAACAAAGATTGAGTGGTGAATTTTATGAATAAGTTTCTGCTTTGGTTGAAGGATAAACAATGAGAGTTTTTTTCATTTGTAAAGTGATGGATTTTATCAACACATTTTTTTATAATGTTTAGCCATCCTTGCTTTCCTGTGACAAATCCCACAATTTGATTTCAAGAAACTAATTTGATTGAATCTGTCACTGATATGAACCCTTTGTTATTAATATTGAAAAGTGAGATTTCTTCTCATTTGTCCTTCTATATTTTGTTGGTTTTAATACTGCTAAAATTACAAAGTGAGCTGGGAGAGGTCCCTTAGGTTTCATGCTTGGGTTGCATGCTCAAGAAGGAAGTTCAATGAAATCAACTACAGTTAAGAACTGTCAATGATTCAATTAAAGTAATATATATGATTTCTATTCATATACTATATGGCTATGAGCATGTTAGGACTACTTAAAGTTCTAGCCCTGCACCATCCACAGTAAGTACTGTATCTTGTATTTAAGAGGATATTTTCAATGATACAGAGGAATTTTCTAGAACATGATCAGACACATATTCTCAGAGTTTGAATTTCACTTTTGACTGATTTTCTTTGTCAGAAATTCTCAGCTTCTCTGAAGTTGACGTCGCTAGCATTTGCTTAATATTTCTATGTCACAAGATATCTGGCACCAAAGGGCATCTGCATCTTGCAGCATTTTGGCAACTTTAGGGTGATTTCGAGTGTGAAATTGAGAGTAGCTGTCCTGCATGGAAGGTTAATGATAAATCAGGAACAGATGCTGTGTAATTTGCTGAACTGAAGCCATTATGCACAATGGTGTTTACTATTCTTTTTGTTCATAGCAAAGTTGTAATCTCCTTTACTGTGAAAGATGCACTTCAGCAGGGCAGTAGTTTGTATCTCAGTACACAGTTACAACAGTTTCTCACAACTCTCTGTGACACTAACAGTTCACGTACTATGTACGTTCATCTGGGATGTTTTGTCATTCACATTGGGTAATTAATTAATTACAATGAAAAAAAATTATCTCCATAAAGCTTTGAATTGGATTATTTCACACCTATGATCTAAAATTCTTGGATGTGTCCTTTCACCTCCTCTGTAGCTTCCCGAATGACCGTTGGGGAAGGTGTTCTCAAACTTGATACAGCTGCAATGTATGACATCAGAATGTATGTCCCTGCATCAGGTAAAGAGCAATTCTGCCATAATCACTTTCCCAACCACTGAAGGATAGGACCAAAGCTATCCAGGGTAGAGACACTGCTATGTGTGAAATATCTATGTGTGGAAAATGTCTACAATCTGATGGTCCCTCACATCTAGCAGGATGGGATGTGCGTGGTCAGGGACAAATGCTGTCCTTGGGACTTTCCATTTCTGCAAATAATCCTGCTTCTTGCTTTCGTTTTTTCATGCCTGAGGGGATAGAAGCTACTTGTATCATACTTAAAGTTTTAGTGATAGGCACTTACCTTATGTGGATTTTCTTTCTTTCTCATACCTGTTAGCTATTAGTACACATCTCCTTCTGAGAAATACTTAGTCAGACACATGTTCTGTTTTTAGACCACATTGTCTTCTGTTTAGTGAGTTGTAAGGAGAACCTTTCTCAGCTGTCAACTTCTTCACAGATATGAGGTGTGCAAATATTTTCCCCTAATCTGGAGGTTATCTTTTGTTCTCTTCACCATCTGCTCTTCCTGTGCAGAAGCTTGTTTGATGCAATGACACTTATACTTGTTCTTTTTCATTTTGTTGTTTGTGTTTTGTGAGAAGCCAACATACCATTGCCTAAAGCAAGACTGAGATGCCTGCTTTGAATTTTCTTCGAAGTTTTATAGTCACATCTTACATTTAAATTATTAATCTGTTTTCACTTTATCTTTATGCATAGTGTAAATGTTGAGTTTTTCTGAATGTATGCTGTGAGATAAAAGCTTAATATCATCCTTTTGCCTAAGGATAGCCACTGTCCATATCATAGTCTTTCCCTAAGATTCTCCTGTTGCTAGTGTGTGCTCTTGGCATCCTTATTGAAGACCAGCTGATGTAAGCAAAGTACTTGGACTCATGACTGGAATCTCCTCTCCTCCCATTGGTTGTCATATCTGCTTTTGATGCCAGTACTATACTGTTTTGATTACAATAAATTTGTAGCATATTGTGAAATCCGGATGGCTGTTTATGTAGAAAAGTGCACAAATATGTGTTTTTGTTTTGTTCAGAATTGTAAAAACATAGGTATCTTCAGTACATTAATAGATAAATTATTGAGACTATGGAATTATATGAGGAAATAAGCTATAAATTAATGAAATGACATAGAAAATATAATGCGAATTATGAAGTGTGTGAAATAAATCTGAAAATTCTATGCAGCACCATGATGAAAAGAAAACTACAGAGAGGCAATTAGAGGATCGGTGATTGCCCAAGTGAGGGGTGGTTGAGGGGATGAACATGTGGCACGCAGAGGATTCTAAAGCAGCTGGAAGTCCTCTGCGTTATGTACAGCTTTGCGGATATATTGGTCTAAATTTGTAAAAGACGAAGTACTAGGAACGAAAAAGAACCCTAATGCAAGTTAAGATAGTTGGGTATAATGATATGTCAGTGTAGGTTTACCTAATAAGGAGTGAAACTTTCTCAGGGAAATGGGATAAACGGAGAATACTCTCTCTCTCTCTCTCTCTCTCTCTCTCTCTCTCTCTCTGTGTGTGTGTGTGTGTATACATGGAACATATCTTGGAGTTCTCTACCTTCCTTTAAAGTTTGCTGTGAATGTGAAAACTGCTCTAAAAATAAATCTTCTCAAAATGTTCTGAAAAGGAAGTGGGGAAACCAGAATCTCTCTCTCTCTCTCTCTCTCTCTCTCTCTCTCTCTCTCTCTCCCCCCCTCCCCCTCTGTGGTATAAAGTGAAAACTGAAGTCCCACTAAAATTTAAAAATGTAAGTAATTTATGCTTCAGGAATTCCAATTTTGTGTATATGCCTACAGAATCAAAATGATGGTCTTGAAGACATATCTACGCTCACATGTTCATTGCAAGATTCACAATAGACAAAGAAATCTTAAATAACTTGCTAATATGCCTAGTATAACACACACACACACACACACACACACACAGAGACACTTAACTAGCCTTGAGTTATTAATATTTGTACTCATCTCAGCATTTTGTGCATGAATGGAATGTGTGTGCATGTGTAAATGACAAAGGATAGTGATGGTCCTTCATACATTCTATAATACATAGCTGTATATGATAATTGTGAAGAAATGTGAACATGATGTGGCTTAGCCTTTCTAAATATAGCTATAAAGATGAGGAAGGCAATTTGACAGCTTACCAATTTGTAAGCTACAAAATTAAAAGGTTCTATAACATTTTCTCTGTGAGCAAATCAAGAATGGTGATAATTAGAAAAAACTAGTTAAAATTCCCTCTTGTTTGAAATCTACATTCCATGAAACTTCTCTGTGAAAGACTGAAATGAGAAAGAGCCAGAAACATTGTTTTTTTCAGCAAAGGAATCTAGACATAGCCTTTAGGAGAAATTCCACTTCCATGTAGGCCTGAGTACTAGGCGCGTACTTGTATTATTTAGTTAACTCATCACTGTAAAATAACACCTAACAGAAGCAGCTTAAGAAAGCAAAGATTTATTTTGGCTCCTGAGTACAGAAAACATCAGTCCATCATGCAGGGCAGCATGGAGACAGAGGTTTGTTATCTATCTACAACCACCAAACAATCAGCCTCTGGATACAAGTATGACTGGGCTGTAGTCATCAATATTCCCTCTGCAGAAATACAGCAGATAGAGTCCAACTTCCAAATGTCCCCAAACAGAGCTACCATCTAGAGTTTCAAGTGTTCCAATTCATTAGCCTGAGGGAAACATTTTGTATACATGTTATAGAATTCTACTTTGGATCTCCTTAGGTTCAAGATCATCTCATAATGCAAAAATACAGTCACTCAATTTCCCTATAGTTTTAAAAGTCCAACATTGCTCAAAAGTCCAAGTCTGTCAGAAGCCATCTAGGAAAGGCTATAGCAAGCAAGTGAGTTTTCTGGACATGGCCCACAGTTTTGCATGGCTGTGTGGTCTGGATTGCTTCTCGCTGTGGATATGCCTTTCCTGTCACTATTACACAACTTGTTGGGCAAATACCCTGCAGAATCAATATGAAGATGTACTTTCATGTAGTAATGCTGTATAGACAAATTGATGATTTCATAATTCCTGATAATGATTTTATAGAATTCCTAAATTGATACAAGTAATGTCAAGCCATCTATGGAATTAAAGCTCTGTAAAGCTTCACATGTCATTACAAGCTGCACCAGGGAAAGAAAACAGGCTTGGAACAAATTTACAATCAAGGAAAACATTCCTCCTACTTCTAGATTAGGAATGAGGCAACTATCTGGTAAGTAAAAGTCATAAACTGGGAATGGATAAAAAATAAAATATCAACTAGTCTATCTATACAAAATTTCAAAATAATGAGACACAAGGCAGATGATTTGTCTCTTGACAAAACTATGCTTGTTATGACAGAAAAATTATTGCTTTAAACTTATAATGAACTCAAGGAACTAGTAACAGATAATGAATGATTAGCCAGGTACTAGCATTAGTGGAAAGACACTCAAGCAATTGTGTTGTAACTCTTTATCAGTCTATGACATAACAATCTATGATATGAACTTACTATGAACTTATAAAGGTAAAAGTGTTTAGAAAACTATGTGATAAATTATCCCGAGAAAGCATAAACACTAAAAACAATAATAAAAGGCAATTGTAGCTCTTCTCTGCTTAATCCAGTATGTGTGTCACTGAGTGCACCTGAACTTTCCTTTCCTTCCTTCTTTCTCTTCTTTCCTTTTCCTTTCTCTCTGGCTTACAAAGAGTTAAGGAACCCCAAGCCTCTTACCTGGCTAGCAAGAGGTCTGAGTCAAAGGGAAAAGAACTTAAGTGACTAAGCTTTTTTCCTTTTCCCCTGCTGCTATCAACAGGAGTAAATTGCCAGAAACCAGTGGCTTTTAGCCACAGAATAGCAAGAGAGAGTTAAATTGCCAGAGGCCATTAGCTTCCTGGACCTCAAAACAGTAAGAGTTATAAGGCCAAAGACCATTAGCCTTTGTCATTTGTCTGATGCTGTGTCCCACCTCGGTACCTGAATGTTGGGGCTGACTTATGGCAAGACCCACAATTTCTTTTGACTCTACATAAACTCTTAACTATAAGAGCCTATAAAATGGAAAAAACCTTACAAACCTCCACTATACTAGGCACAGCATATATTTTCCCCTTATAAAAGAAGAAAGAGGATGTCAGCGAAGAAAGAATGGACTAAAGCAACACCAAAAATAAGTAGGGAAAACATCAAAGATGATGGCTCCACACCCAACATCTAAGCCTCATGATGCAACATAGTGTGGACTCCAGTGGGCTCAGTCAGCTCTGTTCAATGGCTTTCTTAGCTGTAGCACAATGTCCTTTCCATTGGTCTGCTTAATTAATGCCTACAATTGTCCTTAATAGATGAATCTATCATCTGTAAAATTCCCAAGTTTCTGTAGTCTCTCCCTTGAACAGCTTCACACATTGGCCTCTCTGAACTTCACAGGCCATTTTGGGATGGTTTGAATCTTGCAACAAGTTTGCATGATGCTGTCACTATCGCATCCTGCATGTTTAGAAAACCTGTAGCATATACATGATCCCAAATTCTATTCTTACCCCGAGATGTAGTCTGCCTCCATAAGCAATATTGGTTGTAGCCTTAGATTGCTTTAGTGGCTTCTCCAGGGAAGACACTATCTTAGGAAGCTATTAATAGAGGGACATTATGTTCTATCTTTTCTCTATTTTCAACTGGGTTTGAAGCCCTGGAGTCTTTGGTTGTTATTGTTCTGCCATTAATGAGCCCTTTCTATTATCCCAGGGTAAAATGATTAACTGATTTTTACCAGCATTTAACATGTTAGCAATTGTAGCACATTTGTTAGAAATGCCTTGCCCATGATTTTAACTTCATACATGTTCCTTCCCACATATCAACCTCTACATTTTCACATTATTCTTCTTTACTTTCCTGTCTGTCTCTGCCTCTGTCTCTGTCTCTCTGTCTCTATCTCTATCTCTCTGTCTCTCTGTGTGTGCATATGTCTGTCTGTCTGTCTTTCTGTTACTGTAAATCTGGCTAAAGGCACTGAACAGTATTACAAATTTGTAATTCTGTATTATCTTGAAATGTCTTTCACCAAATTAATTTGTCTAATATCTTTGAATTTATCCATAGTCAGCATTTCATGATAAGGCAGAAAATAGCTTTCCCCCGTTTGATTTTTTTTTTTTTTTGCCAGAGTATAGCAAGAATGGCCTGTCTTAAAATCACAATAAAGTCTTCATTTCCTGCTTTTGGCATTTGTTTTTTCTGATATCCCAAGGGAATGTCCCATTTCTCTATGTTCATAGCTTTCTACGGCTTTGATACTCCACAGCTACTTATTCTTCTATATTTCCCACACAAACCATTTCTGAGAGCTTATGAACTACGCGATCAGGTTTCTAACAAAAACCAGCCTTACTTCTTGTACCCATTTTCTGTCTTATTTACTTTCCTTACCTCAGTGATGAAACATCCCATTTCATGGTCCATTGGTCTGTCACTCTCGAGAAGACTTGGCAGCAGAAGCTTTCATAACACCGTGTTACATCTTAGCAGCAGATAAGCAGAGAATTTAGAACAGAAATATAGCTATAACCCTTAAATTATGCCTTCCAGACACTCACTTCCTCTGAGTGGGCTCCACTTGCTAAAGGTTGTACAATTTCCCAAATCAGTACCACCATCTTGGGAACATGTGTTTTCATACATGAACCTGTGAGGGGATTTTGTATTCAAACAATTGTTCTACTCTTAAATGTTCAGAAGATGCTTGGAGGAATCACTGCTTTTATAAACAAACTGACTAGAAAAGATGAGGGGGATGTTTATGAAATGGCTTGTCCTTAAACCCCTAAAAAGTGTTTGCTGTAAGCAGAATTATTTTAACTACTTTTAGTCTTATAATTTTGTGCATTGATACTTTACTTTCTCTGGAATGAGAACTGGAAGCGATCTTCATGCTGGCTAGCTTTGTTTTCAGCTTGACTGTGCTAAGGACACCTAGAGAGCTCATAGATCATTATTTTGACTGTGTCTGTGAAGATATTTCAGGAGAGATCAAGACTGGACTCAGCAGACTGAGGAAAGGTTACTCTTATTAATGTGTCTGTAGTAATGATGCCTTTTGGAAGTGAATAATACAAAGAAGCAGGGATCGTGGCATGAGGTTTGATTGAGAGGCATCTGCGCCCTCGCCCATAGGCTCAGGCACTGAACACTTGATCTCCAGTTGTTGCTGCTGTGTGGAGAGACATGGGCAAGCACAGCCTTCTGGAGGAAATAGATCACTGGGAAGAGGTTCTACTTCCTGTTTGCTGTTAAAGAGGTGATCTCTCAGCTTCCCAGGCAGGCCTGCCAGGGTTGCCAGGCCTCTGTTCCCAAATGAGGGACTCTTCCTCCTAAAACCATAAGCCAAAGAAACTCTTTCCCTTAATTTGTCTTAAGGTCAAGATGTTTTATCACAACAGAAAAGTAACAGCAGAGAAGGGCCCACACTCTTCCTGAACTAGAAAAGCCCACCCTTTCCCTGATTTGGGACTTTTAATTGTGATTAATTCAGCAGCCTCCCTGGATCTCCAGCTTGCAGGTGGCAGATGAGCGGATTTCTGAGCGTTTCTAACGGCACGGCATGAACTGATTCTTTACCTTCTGAACATCTCTTTCCTTATCATGATGGCGCTGTTCATCTGGAGAGCCCCAACTGACACAATTTGTAATTCTTTGTGTGCCATAATGAGAGCTTTATCACGCTCCTGACATTTCCAGCCTCGAAGGGCCAGGATGAGGTCAGTCACAGTCCATCCCCTCTGCTCACTGTGAAGAAATATCAGACCAGGGTCACCGTTGGAAACCATGACCTGCATTTGCTGTATCTGTGCTAATGAGCTTTGCTGTCTCTGTGTACGTGTGTCTCTCTCTGTGTCTCTGTGTCTCTCTGTCTCTCTGTCTGTGTGTATGTATGTGCATGTGTTTGCCTGTCTCTTTCAGTATGTCTGTCTCTGTCTGTCTCTCTCTGTGTATATGTATGTGTATGTGTGTGTCTGTCTCTCTCTGTGTGTCTCTCTGTTTCTCTGTCTCACTCTGTCTCTCTGTTTCTCTCTTTCAACTTTCTCAACTTGTTTCTAAAGACTTTTTATCACTTTGAAGGATTATTTTTATTTCACAGTGACTTCACTTCACTTTCTACAGATTTTGTTATAAACTCTATCCTTCTTATTAGAAAAATGTTGTGATCATTAGTCACTGGGGTTTTGTACTAGCACATCAGCAATAGGAAGAGCACAGGACACAAATTTTATTTGAAATGGAAATAGGTACAAGAAATATCTGGTGAAGAAAGTTCACTCAGATGGCATAAGAACCAAGAGAGGAACATAAACATGCTTTCTCCCTCATATTTCTATAATGACAAAAATAAGAAGCTACACTGATTCTTTTGTGTCTTTCTTCTGTCTAAGCTGATTTTTTTCCCCAATAAGTTAAAGTAGATGGGGGAAAAGAATAATTCATACATTTTCCCCCAAGAAGTATGTTTCTAATGCACAGAAATACCAAACATTTATTCTTTTTAAAAGTCTATTTTATTTTTAGTTATGTTCATGTGTATGCCCAGGTATGGGCTTGCAGAAGTGAGAATACAGGTGCCCTTGGATTCCAGAGGGGGCATTGGGCTCCCTGGAGCTGAAGCTACAGGTGGCTTGGGCCACCTGAGTTGGGTGCTGGGAACTGAATTCAAATCCACTGCCACTGCTGTGTGCACTGTTAAGTGCTAGGCTGTCTTTCCAGCCCCATCTGCTCTTTTTATCCATTTTTATATCTGAGGATACATCTGAGGAATAACAACAAATGGAAATGTTTACTCTTCTTCTTATATAATTTATAAATTATAAGTATAAACATATAATAAAATGTATGTTATGCATTTGTCAAATATTCTAAATAATATATACACATTTTTAGTTCTTATTATTTCAAACCCACAGTAAGTAAATAGGATTCAAACAATAATTTTTGGACAAAAATCTCTGAATCATACAAATCCCAAAGTCATTGAAATTCCAATTGTAAACATTCATTATTTTTATTAAATTTGTAATTTAAAAATATCTCTTTAAACCTTAAAGAACTCTTAAGTAATCTTGAGTGCCTACAAAATCCTATGTGTTGAAGGGTTGGTTTCCAGGGTAGCATGTTTGAGAGGCTGTGATACCTTTAAGAAGTTGGGCTAAGTTCCTTTGGTTTAAACAGGGTTCCGGGTCTTCGGCCCCTTCTTTCTCTTTTTTGCATTGTGGTTTTTTTCTTTCTTGCCCTGTGTTTTTGGCATCACATGCTGCCTTGCTGCAGTCCCAAAGCACCATGGGAGTCAATCTGGGTGGTTCCCAAACTATGAGTCTAAGGTAATAAACAAGCTTGCTGTCTGCCTATGCTACAGTGACAGGAATCCCTCTCACACAAAGTGAACGAAAAGGTAAGTGAGGGAATGATCGAAGATTGTATTCCCTCAAGTTCACGTGGTTAGATAGATTAGTAATAGCAGATCCTGGTATCAAAATAATATATTTTTATTAATGCTGTAAAAACTCGGGGATGGTATCATCTACAACATTTTCCTCCAAATGTTTAGCCTATCCTGGGACCTCCTGTGAGGTCTGTCTCAGATACACAGAAGGTGCAAGGTCAACCTCCTCACAAGAATGGCAATTATAGTAATAGTAATAATAACTAGCATTGGTTAGCACTGGAGACAGTGTTACAATGCAGATGATCAGGCATATTCTTAGGGCAGTAAACTCAAGGCACTGTCAAGAAACCCAGCAACCAAGATAAAAGCTGGACCTAGGCCCCCTACACATACGTAACAGGTGTGAAGCCTGATCTTATTGGACTCCAAACAGCAGGAGCTGGGACTGTCTCTGACTGTTGCCTGCCTTTGTGAATCCCTTTCCCCTAACTGGGCTGCCTTTTCTAATATCATTAGAAGAAGATGCACCTAGTTATACTGTAACTTGATATGCCAAGGCAGCCTCTTCTTCTCTGATGAGAAAAGGAGTGGGAACTGGGGGTAGGGGAGGTAAACGAGAGGGACTAGGAGCAAAGGAGGAGGGGAAGATGTGATCTGAATGTAAAGTAACTAAATTAATTGATTAACGAAAAATAAATAATAAATGCTTAAGGAAATGGTGATGATGATGATGATGATGATGATGATGATGATGATGATTAAGAATGTTGGTAATTTGGCTCAACTAGTCCCCACCTCACCAATCACTGACTCTTTACAAGGCCCTGCACTAAGAATTTATTTACCTTCTCCCTAGGGCTACTACTCAGTAGGGGGAAGAGAATAATCTATTGGAAGTAAAGAGAGAGAGGGATCTGGGAGATAGAGAGGAGGGGAGGGGGGCAGTTCAGATATGGGAGGAGATGAGGGGAAAGTACAAAGGGTCAGGAATTTGAATGTAGGTGTGTAGTAGTGGGGGAGGGGGAACAAGGGGGAGGTAGACACTAGAAAGTCCCAGATGCCAGGGACCCAAGAGGTTCTCAGAACCCAACAGGGAGGACTTTAGCCAAAATACCCCCCAAAAGGGGAAATAGAACCTGTAAAGACCATATCCAGTGGATAGGCATGGCCCCCAGTTGAGGGATGGGGCCACCCACCTCAAAAGTATTAATCCAGAATTCCTCCTTTCAAAAAGAAATGCAGGGGAAAATTGTGGAGCAGAAACTGAACGGAAGGCCATCCAGAGACTTGCCCCACCTGGGGATCCATCCCATCTGCAGACACCAAACCCAGACACTATTGCTGATGACAAGAAGTGCTTACTGGCAGGAGCCTGGTATAGCTGTCCCTTGAGAGAGGCTCTTCAAGAGCCAGACCAATACAGATGTGGATGCATGCAGTCAAACATTGGACTGAGCTCGGGGACCCCAATGGGGAAGTTAGGGCAAGGACTGTAGGAGCTGAAGGGGTTCACAACCTCCTAGGAAGAACAACAATATCAACCAGCCAGACCCCCCAAGCTCCCAGGGACTAAAACACCAACCAAAGAGTACACAGGGTGGACCCATGGCTGGATATGTAGCAGAGGATTGTCTTATCTGGCATCTCTGGGAGGGTAGCCCCTTGGTCCTGTGGAGAATTGATGATCCAGGATAAGGGAAAGCTAGGCTGCTGAGGCAGGAGTGGGTGGGTAGGTGGGGGAGCACCGTCATAGAAGCAGGGGGACAGGGGTGGGATAGGGGGTTTGTGGAGGGGAAACTGGAAAGGGGGATAACATTTGAAATGTAAATAAATACAATAAATAATAATAATAATAATAATAATAATAATAATAATAATAATAATAATAACCAAAGACTTTTCTCAGGAAGATTGTAACTATTTTGAGATGGAGGACTCACATCCAGTCTCACAGAGTCAGGAAGGGATAAGATTGGCCTTGGAACCCAGGCTTCATGCTGTGAACTGCTTTCTTCCCCTTAAAATTTTAAGGTTCATCTCTTGGGGTGTGATGGCATTACACTTCCAGAGGGGCTAATAAAAGTTCTGCTCCTTTCCTGTCACAAAGCCCATACTGTTAAGACAGTCATGTATGGTTTTCTTGACAGACATTTGTTCCTTCTGAAAACTTGGGCAGATTTTTTTTATCTCTTTGTTCTCTGTTGCATTGAAAGATGAAATTAAAAAGGCAAACCCACTCCTTTCTCTTTTCTATAAGTTAACAAACAAAACAAGCCCCCTCTTGGCTTTGTAAACCTTTGAGTGAGTTGATTTTGAGTCTTCCATTCACACTCTATATTCACCCACACAAAGTCCCCGATTAGGAGAGTAATCTTAAAGGCAGAAAGAGATCTTGAAAACTGAAATTCTGCTGATTATTTTCTTCATTCTGTCATAAGGGTGCCTGTCAGAGCAACCTTGGGAAAGAAAAGTTGTTTTTCTTCAGAAAAAAACCACAATGCTCTATTTAAGTGAACAAGCCACAAAGGCACTTTTGTATTTTGCTTCTCGGCAATTGCTGCATTTGAACATTATTATTGATTTCTCTCTCCTCTGAGGAATGCCTCGATGAGCCGAACGATTAAAGAAAATCTTTGCAGTTTGTGCTGTTCCTCCTGATTATCAGAGCCAAAATTACATTCTACAATAACAACGTTTAATAGAATGGATTCTTTCTTGGTGATTTGCAGAGGTGTTCCTGCATCTAAAACCATATAAGAGCTCTGAAATGACAAAGCAAGACACAGAGCAGCAGTGATGATATTTGGCTTATCTGGCACTCTCTGTTCTAAGCATCTTGCTGTTGAGTGTTGTCTTGGGGAAAAATGAGTCTCAGAGGAACAAAAGATCCACAGCGTCAGTTTTCCATCGAGTGATTTTATCCTCACATATAACAAATTTATAGAGGAAAAAAAGTCTGAACTTACACATATCTTCAAAATGTTACACATATGAATATTTGTTGGATGTCTTCTAAGTTCTGAGTAGAGAATGTCTGCACGGGAACTCAGGAGCTCCCGTTCGTAAGACAGGTGGTCCGAATGTATTAATAATCCCCCAGCACTGGTGGTCCACACCTCTAATCAGAGCACTTTGGAGGCTGAGGCATGAAGACCACTGCCAGCCTCAACTATGCAGTGAGATCCTGTCTAGAAAACACAATAAAAATAACTCCATTTTTAAAAGACAGAATAAATTCAGTTGTATATGTATACCACATTTACAAAACTCGAAAGAGGTTTGTGAGAGAGGAGAACAAGACTACTTAAACTGAGCCATTTTACATTAACTTTACCCAAATTCTGAGGCAGAAAACAGAAGTGTCATGTTGTTAGCCTCAGTTTATATGAATGAATGCAAAGGGTCTTGACCCTTACTGACTCAAGATTAAATAATAGTGGTGTCATACTTTGCTATAGAGAAACTTGTCTTATTAATCCTCAGAAAAGATGCATATACATGGAAAATAGATCGTCAAGGCTTATGACGTTGATCTTCAATGCAACAGGTGGTACTGTCTGTATAGTATCAGGTTATTGAGCATACTGTCCATTTTGTAAATGGCTGTTTCCAAGTCATGCTATCACTAAACACATGAGGGGTGAAGATAAAAGTAAGGAGTTCTTCATTCCCAAGCTGGATTTCCATTCCTGACCGTATTTTCTGTGAACATTCCCATGTCATTTCAGGGTGGAAAGGTGAATTTATTCCCACAAAAGAATGGAATGTGTGCTTCTCTTGAAAATGTGCTTAACTAAGGTCAGAGAATTACTGAGAACTAGTTGTCTGCTAGAGAAAGATCGGTGGGTGGATGTGCTTCCAGCATGGCTGAGGCATAAAGCAGAGTCACTGTCACATCTCAGCAGTATGATTGTACATACAGCTTGCAGACTTCAGACCAACCTCATGAGCTCCCTGCACACAGGGAATTCACATTACTCACGTTGTAACTCAATGGAATAACTTTGAAGTTAACCATAGTCTGGTTTCTCTTCAGATCTGATAAATCTTTTGCCTTTTACTTTGAAGCTAATCAGTGTGCCTTATAAATGGTCAGCTCACAGCAGTTCCATTTAAATACCCCCTATAGAGATTTGCCTTCTAGATGTAATCCGATGCTCTCCCCAAGCTCAATGCTTCCCCTCATACCACTTCCCTCCTGCTTTATGGTATTTGCTCTTCACAGTCCTCTGGAAAATGTCATCAGGAGGTTTTGCTACTCCATTTCCTGTCTTTCGTTTCATCGATTCTCTTTCCCTGTCACATAATCACATTACAATATTAGAAGGATGAGATTTCTTTTCAAGTCTTTACAGCTAACACAATATTAATTTTGTTTGGAGGATGCCTCTGTGCACATTTTAGAGTATTCAGGCTTTCCCCAAAAGCTTTTCAAATACTGCTTGTGTGTTATTTGTACATTTGGGAGACATATAATCCAGAGATTGGATAAAAGTGTGACAAACAGCTCAGGAGATGCGTAGCCTATGGGGTAGTCACAGCCTAGAGTATTACTCATGCCATTTTCTTTGTCATCAGCATCATTATTTTATAAAATGGAGGTGAGGCTGGGAAGAGATAAGGAGAGAGTAAGGAGTAATGTCGAAGGAAAGCAGCGCAGGGAAGCTGACCTCCAGGTGTTAGTGAGTAGAAAGGCAAACTACATTGCTGAGTGCTGGGATTGGCACATGGAACCACACTCACTACACATGTGTTAGTTACTTTGCTCTACTAACACTTGCAGAGTGCTTATGATGTACAACTTGAAGTAAAATTGACTACATCACTCAGAGCATCTGGGTTGTTGTCCTAACCACATGCAAAGGCTGGTACATTCTGAACATCACTGGAAACATCAGGGTTTTTGTCTTAACCATGCAAAGGCGTACATGCTGACCATGAACGATGAGGAGAGGAAGACCCTTCTCTCAGGTGTGACTTTCCCTTCTGTTGTCTTTCAGAGGTAACTGCATTGAAGGTTATTATATCATAGATAACATTCGGCCACAAGGCATATGCCAAGACTGACACATCATTAGGCTGTGATTATCTTTACCACTGTTTTAGTTACTTTTCTATTGCTGTGCTAAGATACCATGATCAAGGCAACTTGTAGAAGAAGCAGGTTACTAGGAGCTTACAGTTTCAGAGGGTGAGTCCATGACCATCATGGCAGGAGATGGCTCCTTGTGGTGCTGGAGCGTAGCTGAGGGTTTATATCCTGTTGGACAAGCACAAGGCATGGAGAGCTAAATGGGAATGGCATGGACTTTTCAAACCTAAAAGCCCATTCCCAGTGATACAACTTGTCCAACAAAATCACACCTTCTAATCCTTCCCAAACAATCCCACCAACAAAGGATGGAGTATTCAAACATGAGACCATGGGGCTGTAATTGTAAACACAGAGATAAGAGCCAACACAATGGGCACTTGTTTGAAGTGAAAGCAGTCAAAATGGAAGGTCAAATTGGACATGGTGAGACACATATTTATCACAGTATTAGGTAAATCATTTTTTTCCTTAAGAAAACCTCATGACTAGGGACTGGAGAGCAATGCCCAATGGTTAAGAGCATTGGCTATTCTTCCAAAGGAGCTGAGTTTCACTATCAGCACATACCAGGTGGTTCACGACTGCATTTGATTCCAGAAGCAGGGAACCCAATGCCATGTTCTGGCTGCTGAGGACACCTGCACACACATGACACATAGACACAGACACACAGTCACATACCCATAAATGATGAAAATAAATCTGGAAAGAATGAAAGCGTCGTGACTGGGCTTGAAGTCGCTGATATATGTGATAGGGAAGAAGTCCTGTTTTAGGACTCAGAAAGCTGAAATGTACCCAAGCTGGAGTGAATGTGGATGAACTCTACTTTAGGAACCTGGCCATTAATAATGTCTACTCAGGACTACAAAAGAAACATTGACCAGCGCTATTCTGGAATGAGTTCTGTGAGCTTCCAACAGGCACTCCAGAAAGGCTATGTGTTTGCAAGATAGCCTACTTGTCACAAATGCTTGGAAAAAATGAATACCACTGAATATCTGCAATGAGCCTAGAATGGCCCCAGATTCCAGAATCTTGAAGTACCAGTGTTAGCGCACGTGCCTAATGAAAAAGGAGGTGACAGTTGATGTGGGAGGTAATCTGTCAAACTCCCTCTGGTGTTTCCTCCCTGAAGAGTAATTGGAATTTGTGGTTCTGTGGTAGTAACAGAAGATATATAAAAGTTGTGTATCTTACTTGATTGTAGTAAAACCGCAACAAGATCATAACAGCCATAACAAGTGTATTCTTAGTCTCACATGTCCCTTCACCCTCTTCATTCACTCAGTAGCCTTGGGCACCACACCACTTTCCCAAGTCAAGGAAAATTGTGGGTTTTGTCCCAAGAACTGTGAGAAACAGCAGTAGAAGTATATTTTAGGATGGAAGTAAAGAGAACAGATGCATAATTTGCAGAATTTCAGGCAGATCTTCACATGGGAATGGAGGTAGATTGAGGTCATCAAAAAGTTAAACCTCACTGTGTGACAAAATTCTCATTTAATGCCCTAGTATGGTCTTTGACCCAGAAGGCACAATTATTAAAGAATTTTGAAAATGTCTGTTTTTGCTGTTCCCAAAGGCATACTCAGGCACCATATTCTATTGATTATATCTTTAACAGCACAATTTCTTCTGTGTTCTTAAGGAGTCAAAACTTTCACTTCCTTTAGAATGGAGCTAATTATTTTGGAAACATTCTGTTAAAATTATTTTTTAAAGGATGTCTCTTGTGGCAAGTAAGATTGGACTCAGGGAATTAAGAAAATGAGAAGAGAGATCCAATTAAAACCAAGGGAAGAGTCTTGCCTTTGTACAAAGTTTTGTGACATGTCACAGCACTTGTTAGATATTGTCTGAATTATTTCTTCAATTCTTTCATATATCTCTCTATGTTCCAAGAATTTCTGTGAATTTTTTAAAAGTTATTTCTCATGTTTTCCATTCTCTGAGGTCTGAACTTGCATAATCATCTGCTATGAGCATCTCTGATTGGGTAAAAGATGTTCAGCATAGCCCAAGCATGGGACTTGTATTCTCCCCAAACTCTCCCTTCTTAAATCATTTATTCTTTTCTGTATTCATTTTTCTCTGAAATATTTACTGAGTTGGACTATGTGTCCAGTGATACCATGAATGCTATATACAGGGAGGCTGTCCACAGAGAGCAACTTCTGCCTTCAGGGATTGTAGGAGATCAGGAAGTTACAAGTATGAACTGTAACACCAACGGAAGAATAGAAAACCCTGTCAAAGTTCTTAGAAATTAGATAAACATTTAGAAGTTTCACACACAAATCTCTTTTGCATAAATTCTTCAAAAGTTTCCAGTCCTCAGAAGTAAACACATTCACCCTTGTTGTTTTCTGTAACTTGGTCTCTCATTTTCCCAGGGTAGAATTTTCGATCATCCTTCTATTGAAAAGCTACATTGCTTCTTTTCATGCCTTGATTTTTGAGAACTTGTCTTTGCCATTTTCTGCTGATGTCTTGGACTATAAGAATTTCTTCTGAAGCTCCCTGCTCAGGCAGGTCTCCCACCTGTCTATCTCACTCTTCTTCAGAGCACCTGTCTGTTCTAAAGGTGCTTTCCTTTACTGTCTGTAGAGTGTCCCTCCTGCTAAGATTGGGGTCTTAAAAGAACAAAGACACACCTGTGCTAGTGCCTACTCACTACTTTACTGTCCCTGTTAAGATTGGTGGCCACCATAGAGTAGGTAGTCAGATGTGTGCTTAGACAAGCACATAGAACTGGTCAGCAAACACTCGATGAGGCAATGAGCACACATAATATTGGACTGAAATTTGAGAAGGAAAAATCATGACCCTTCTAAGTCTTCATTCCATTTGTTGGAACCCTTGCCCTCCATACTCCTTAGCACTTAGTTCTTGTTATGGTTTGAGTGAGAAATGGTATCTGTAGGCTCAGGCTTCTGAGCACATGGTCCTCAGTTGGTGTTGCTGTCTAAAGGTTATTGAACAAGGTACAGTCTTTATGAAGAAGGTATATCACTGGGGGTGGGCCTTGTGGGTTGATAGCCGTCTTTTGTTCCTGCTTTCCCTCTTTCTTCTTGTGTGGGTGCCTAAGATGTGATTTCTTGACTTTAAGTTGCATCGACTGCTGCAGCTATTGCCCTACTTCCTTGTTGTGATGGTCTGCTATCTTTCTGGAATTTTAATGAGCCAGAATAAAGACTTTCATCTTTGAGTTGCATTTTGTCATTGTGTTTTATCACGGTGACAGAAAAGTAACCAATACAGACTTCAAACATGAATATAGCAAGGAATAGTCAGGGATAGAGAATATGTTTGGGTGTGTCCATGTGTGTGTGTATTGAATACAGTTATATATAATATATAATAATATATAATTAAATATATTAAATATTATATAATCAGTGTCATATAATATATAAATAATTATATATTATATAATATATAGTTATCTATAATATAAAATAAGATATTATTGAATATATTAAATATTATATAATATGTATTATATAGTATATTATATAATTGTATATTATATAATATATAAATAGTTATCTATAATATAATTTAATTTAGGTATATAACATATAATTCAATATAAACGTTATATATAATAGTTATATATAATAATATAAATAATATTAAATATGCATATGTAATATATTACATATTATATATAATACATTTATATATATATTTATATTTAATACACACACATGTGTATATACACAGTTGTAAGAAAGATTTATTTTTCTTAGTTCTATTTAAGGGTCATCTTGTCCTGCAAGGCTTTTTAAAATTCCTGTTTCCAGAATAAATGAATGTCTGTCTTTATAAAAATGCAGCTGCCTTTCAGTCACAAGTAAAGCTTGTTTATTTGGAGTGCTCTCTAAGGAGATTGTCTCCAGAGGAAATCTGTGGCACCATAGGTTCTTTATATCAATATATTTATATTGTTCAGACAAAAAGAACACTTTGTTCTCCCCTTCACTGTTGGTTGGCTGATATTCTAGTGTAGGTATGTATTTCCTACTTTGTAAACTTGGGTGGCAAGGCCTTCTTACCTGACCTAGCTTTGTAGAAATTCAGCATGCCCCACCCCACCCCCACCCTGCCAGGAGGGATACATCTTCCAGTCACCATCAGTGGAGTTCTGTAAAATCCATTGCCAGCCACGTCAGTGGAGTTTTGTATAATCCATGGACCCCAGTGGTTGTCATTTTTCATTCCAAGTATACCCATGTATATGACAGGTGGCCTTCGTGGACAACTGTGTCAATTACATTAGATCTTGTTGACTCTTGATGTAGCTTGTATTTGATTGTTGGGCTAGAGGCAGCTATTTTATTTACTGCTAGCTCACGCACTACTTATTTACTTATAATTGGGAAAATTATTCAGCTGTTGCTCAATTTGTGGCATTTTCAAGGGACGTGGTCTTTCTCAATAAATAAATGCTTATTGTTGGGGTCATTTGTTTTTATTTTTCACTTCTACCACCAGGTGCTGAGATTCAGGCTCTAATTTTCTTTCATTTTTGGACAAGGCTTCCATTTTACCATTTTTTCCTTTTAGCTCCTGCCTTATTTTCCTAGAGACGCTGAAGCTGCCATATACTTCCTCTTTGTTTATGTAGCTTACACTGAATCATGAGGATTGAGTCCAGGAGTTGACTGAAATTCTGATGGCCTATCCAGTTTCTATAATGGAAATCCCTTTTTTGTACTGTGATTGAAATATAAATGGCAGGCACACAGACATTTTTCACTACCAGGTGCAATGAAGAAGTCTTTCTACATAAAGATCTTAGAATATAAAACAGATGTAACTTCAGAAGCATCAAGGTCTTAATAAATGTTTAATTCTCTTTTATAATTATATTCTCTCTAACTGAACATTAGTCGAATGGATAACTTTAAATACAGACAGACGAGAAGGGTTATAAATCTAAAACTCAAAATTTGCGAAACAATGAAGACAATTACAAGTTGTTTAATACATTTTTGTTATAATTCTTAAAAGAGAGTACCTAATATAAAATGTCTAACTCCTGATAAAGATTTTAATATGGTTATTACCCTTCATTTAACTTTCTAACTACTGATCAACTTTCTAGCTGTTTTAAAATTTAAATTTTGGAACTGTTATTATCTCTGAATTTACACATATATGCATGGGAAATTCATTACAATATTGAAGGTGTAAAACAGTTAATAATGGTGCAAAACATTCTACACCTCTTATAATTGGGCAGGTAAATGCTCTAATTATGATCTGGAAAGAATAGACTCCATTTTCTGTAGGAGCTTGGTGTGAGTGTTAAGTATGAGTGACCTACTTGGGCATTGGGAACACTGGTAAGTCAAACTGAATGGTGAGGTCTGTGACACACCAGAGAATTAATAATTTGTTGCAGCGCATTCAGACTAAAAGAAAAGCAATCATGGACATAGTCAAGGAAGCAATAACAGAAACAGAGACAGAAGGATATCTGGTCATCCACTTGTAAAACCTCCCATTTTTGAATCTTCGAGTATTAGATTTAGAATATTAATAGTTAAGTCTATCTAAAAGAAGAATTGTTAAATAATAGTGAAGTTGACAAGGTAATAAAATAATCAAATTTTTTTTTTGTTCCTTTAAGACAAGGCTGAAAGTAAGGGATTAGCTAGTAAGAAGGAAGAAACTTACAAGCTATTCCATGATCACTTGACTCTGCCTTTTCTGAAGGGTGCTGGATAGATTTATGTCAATTTGACACAGTTACAGTCATCTGGGAGGAGAGAACCTCAATTGAAAAAAATGCCTCCATAAGCTAGTTTGTCTGTAGACAGACATGTAAGGCATTTTCTTTTTCCCTTTTCTTTCTTTTATTGGATATTTTATGTATTTACATTTCAAATGTTATCCCTTTTCCAGTTCCCCCTCTGCAACTCCCCTTCTCCCATAGCCTCTTCTATGAGGATGCTCCCACTCCCACCTCCCCACCTTGGCATTCCCCTACACTGGGGAAAAGAACCAAGGGCTTCACAGAACCAAGGGCTTCTCCTCCTATTGGTGCTCAACAATGCCATCCTCTGCTACATATGTGGCTGGAGCCATGGGTCCCTCCATGTGTACTCTGTAGTTGGTGGTTTAGTCTCTGGGAGCTCTGGGGTGTGTGGTTGGTTGATATTGTTGTTTTTCTTATAAGGTTGCAAACCCTTCAGCTCCTTCAGTCCTTTCTCTAACTCCTCCATTGGGGACCCTGTGCTCAGTCCAATGGTTGGCTGCAAGCATCTGCCTCTGTATTTGTCAGGCTCTGGCAGAGCCTCTGGGAGACAGCTATATCAGGCTCCTGTCAGCAAACACTTCTTGGTATCCTCAATAGTGTCTGGGTTTAGTGTCTGTATATGGGGTGGATCCCCATGTGGGGCAGTGTCTGGATGGCCTTCAGTCTCTGCTCCACACTTTGTCCCTGTATTTCCTTTAGGCAGGAGCCCTTCTGGGTTAAGAATGTGGAGATGAGTAGGAGGCCCCATCCTCCTACGGAGGGCCTTGCCTAGACTCTGGATATAGTCTCTACAGGTTCTCCCTCCTCTTTTTTGGGGCATTTCAGGGGAACTGGGGTTAGCCACCAGTAAGTCTCAGATGCCAGGAAAGCAAGAAGCTCCCAGGACCAAGCAGGGATAAGGTTAACTGTAAGGCATTTTCTTAATTAGTGATTTATATGGGAGGGTTCAGCCCACTGTTGGTGGGACTATCCCTACGCTTGTTGTCCTGAGTTCTATTAGAGGCAGACAGAGCAAGCTGTGAGGAACCAGCCAGGAAGCAGCACTCCTCATGGCCTCTGCATCAGTTCCTGCCTCCAGGTTCCTGCCTTGTTTAAATTCCTGCCCTGATTTCTTTCAATGATAAACTATAACATAGAAGTATAAGCAAAATAGATCATTTCCTCCCAAAGTTTCTTTGGTTATGATGTTTCATCACAGCAATAGAAACTCGAATCAAGACACTAATGAATGGGATTCTTTTTTAATTAAAATATATTTTATGGAAATGGGTAGTTTCGATTACCCATTGTCTTGCATCACAGGTATCTTTTGAGGCCAGAAGAAAGTATCAGATTCCCTAGGACTGGAGTTACAGACAGTTGTGAACTGTCAGGTGTGTGCTAGGAATTGAACCCTCTCCTCTGGAAGAGTAGTCAGTGTCCTTAACCATAGAGCCATTGCTTCAGCTCCAAGGAATGGAATTCTCAACTCTGATCTAAAGCGTGTTATTAATATTTGTAAGACCATTGCACTTTCATTTATGTCATGAGCAAAAACAATGGCTACATTTGCAGATCTGAAGAGAAACTTGTGTATATGGGGGGGTAATCAATTGAATTTACTATTAATATGCCTCTGAGAGAGAGATATTGAATTTCAGAGAAGAATTATTGGAAAATAAAAGTTCTAAAAACAAAACAAATAAAAAATGAAAAACCCTCAAACTAAATGTGGAAATAACGTTCCTAGTAACGCCAGAGATTTCATGTTGTCAGAATATTCCATTCTTGGTAAAGCACAGTTGCTCTTTTAGTATCAAGCAAATAATGCATTATAAATATACCACTGAAGGTTAAAGATTAAACACACACACACACACACACACACACACACACACATACACACAGCAGTCTACTGTCTCCATTTTCCAGAGCTGTTTATTTAGAAAATTTGATGAAATAATAGAGCAGTGTTCAAATTGCTAAATAAGGTGGGGTGAGAATGTGACCCTCAGTAAAAGGGTCAAAAAGAGGTGTGTATGGGAGAGAGAGATGATACGAAGGGGAGGGGAAATGGAGGAGAAAAGAGAGAGAGAGAGAGACAGACAGACAGACAGGGAGAGAGACAGACAGAGACAGACAGGGAGAGTCAGAGAGAGAGAGACAAAGAGAGACAGAGAGAAAGAGACAGAGACAGACAGAGACAGACACAGAGACAGAGAGAAGACAGAGACAGAAAGACAGGGAGAGAGAGACAGAGAGAGAAGAAAATTCAAAGAGTTTTGAAGCAGTTCTTCTCTTCAATGCATTGTTTGCATTTGCTGCTTTTCTTAAAGAGGAATCCAAGAAAGCACCCCAGCATTAGCTGATAGAAAGTTTTGTTATCTGGGGTCCTGCTACCAGAAACAGGCATCCTGGGAAGAATTTCTACCAATGCTTCAGCTCACTTCTGACTGGGATTTGCCTGGACTCCCAAGTGCTCTCTAACTAGTGGCTCTTTCTGTTTCCATATCTGGTATCCATGGCTGAACCTAGATAGAGATTAACAATAACAGCATTAAGGTAACTGTAGACAGCTGAAGCCTGTAGACAGCCTTCCTGGGTTCTAATTAAACTCTCACTGGTGGGTGTTGTTGAGCACTTCATTAACATCTCTGTGGTTTTGTCTCCTGCTCTGCATAATGTGTGTGGTAAAGACATGGCTGTTATGGGGCACGAGTTAATAAGTGTACACGGTAATAATCCATTAGATTCAGGAGTGTAACCTTATCTTTCAAATGCACACTTGTACTATTTTATATTTTATTTTATTTTATTTTAAGTACACTGTTGTCTTCATGAATACCAGAAGAGGGCATCAGATCCCATTACAGATGGTTGCGAGCCACCATGTGTTTGCTGGGATTTGAACTCAGGACCTCTGGAAGAGCAGTTGGTGCTCTTAACCACTGAGCTGTCTTTCCAGCCTCACACTTGCACTCTTTATCATTATCCTTTTTTCATGAAGACTAGGAAGAAACTGAAACTACTAGTCATACTCTCAACTGGTTAAATCAGTGAAAATAAGTTGTTGTTGATTCCTTAGCCCCAAAGAACACATCGATATTACCCCCTTCAAGGGTTCAGGGACCATTGCAGGAAGGGACAGAAGGGATGTGGAGCTAGAGGATGGGAAGGAGTACTACAAACCAACTTCTTCTGGACTTGGCAGAGCTGGGTGTGGCAGAGCTGGGCGTGGCAGAGCTGTTGTACACATGAACTCATTGCAGTTCTGATTATATGTACATCGTCACCTGTTTGTCACCGGGCCCATTGGCATTTCAGCATGGATATGGGATGTAGCTAACAAGGTCAAATCCCTCCCATAGGGACTATGGACTGCTGGGGGAGAGAGTGTTACTCTCTTCCTCAGTTTTGTATTCATTGGTAAATTCCAGATACTTTAATAAATACCCTATATGGCAATACTCATGAAAACAAAGTCAGAATGGCTCTCTTCTCCCACCCCGTGTCTCTGTCTCTGTCTCTGCCTCTGTCTCCCCCTCTCTCCTCTCTATCTTTCTCTCTCTCTCTCTGTTCCTGTCTGTCTTTATCACTCACACACAGGCAGACATCAGAATAAGAAGGGAGTTAGTTTAAAAGAAATGAGGTTTAAACAGTAGGAGTGGGTCAGAGGGATGAATAGGGAGGGAAAATGATCAATATTCATTATATACTTGTCCAAAATTGTCAAATAATTAGAACAAAACCAGCTGTGTCCTTAGGAAGCAAGCAAGGCATGGCCGTGTGTCCTTCAGTTCTTTGGCCACTTAGGGATGGAGCTGCTTCCCTCTCACTCCTCTAGTCTCATGCTCTTAGCAGGATGCCCCAATCCTACTCCCCACAGATAGCACAGCTCCAGTTTCACAGAAGCCTTGAGTGGTTCTCATATATTCTCCTCCTGGGCACATATTTGATATTGTTTTCAATCCTCTAGGCTAGGCCATCATTTTTCCCTGCCTAACTTCTTTCTTCTTGAAATGGAAGGTGTTATCAGGGACAAAGATCCGAGCTCCTTTGTCTTGTCAGTACAAAATGACACAGTGACTTTTAACACTCTGAGAAGTGACCTGTGTGGCAGGATTTTGCTGATCTTACTTAGTAGTGTTCAGGAGAACATGCTGGAGAATGAGCAGGTAGGCTCGTCTCCAAGACGAGAAGAGTGTCCTCAGAATGTCATCTCTTCAATGCCCTAAAAATAAAGTTCCACCAGCCTGACAAACTGAGTATGGTTGCAGGAGTCTCTACTGAAACGTTCTTGGACTGACCATGAAGAGCGAGGGAAGACACCGAGAATTTAGGTGTACTTGGAGGGTGTAGGGACTGAGGTCGGGTATAATGTATCTATATCATTGTATTTTGTAAAGGAAACCTTGAGAGCTGTCTTTGTAACTTGAATGCATTGGGTGAGAAGGCACAATGTTCGGGAAGGTTTGAGAACTAATCCTAGGTCCCATCTCTGCATAACTACAGTGTTCATGATGACTTCAATTTCCTAGGCTTAATTGTATGCTTACTTTATCTTGACTTCAGCCTTTCAGGTAATGACTGAGAAAAGCAAACTGGCAAAGTGACCACTTGTATTTTTTTCTACCTTGTCTAGAATCCAAGACTTTGAGATAATTGAAGTGGTCCCTCTCATTCTGAGGTCTGCGTTTGTAGCTGGCAAGTCCCTGTCATTATCATCCAGGTGAGGATGCTCTTTTCTACTTCCTCCTTTCTTCATTGCCATCTTTCCATTTAATTAATTAGGAAGTGCAGAAAGTGGTGTAATTATTCAATGAACTACACTTCATTAAATATGGCAGGCAAATGAGTAATTTTAGAACATTTTAAAGGAGATGATGGACAGCTCAACTTTGAGCCAGGGGCTGAGTTGGCAGCTAAGACGACCACCTGAACATGTGTTTAGGACAAATGAAGGTGAAATTAACTTAATGCTAATATGGGAGATCCAAGTAACTGAGGAGAGGAGGTGGATTCAGAGAAGACTAAAGAAAGCCCAGAGAATCACAGAACCTGGACATCTGGATAGTTCAAACCATTAGTAACCCAATTTTTTGGCCTCAATGGCATCTCATATTTTTACATTTTCTGTGCCCATGACTTTCTTACAGAATGTATTAATTATAGATTATGCTCCGAGTATAAAACATTTGACCCCCAAAGCTTATTATTTAGTCCTAGTGATATATGCAGAGCTATTAAAAATGTATGGGAGAACATTGACTTTTAGCCTTTAAATTATACAATTTTCCACATGTTCTGTAAGAGATGGTTTCATCTGTATGCAGACTATGAGCCAGGCATGCCAACCCACTACACATTTTTTAATCCCAGCTTTCCTCTTAATAGGCCCTGTCATCACTGTGCTAGGTGACTCAAGTGCCTCTGGGAGTCCTGGAGCTCACCTTCGGGGACTTCTTCATGAGTGGATAATGGAGTTCCTAATAGTAGCTCAGCAACAGCATGAAGCTAGCCACAGGCCAGCAATAACCCTGAACCCATCAGTTTGAAATCAGTGTCTAGATGTAGAAACCAAGGATAATTGTCCAACCCAGTGGTTCTTATGCTTCTTAATGGTGCAACCCTTTAATACAGTTCTTTATGTTGTAGTGACCCCCCCAACCATAAAATTATTTTCATTGCTACTTTATAATTGTAATTTTGCTACTGTAACGTGAGTATCTATGCCTTCTGATAGTCTTAGGCAACTGGTGTGAAAGGGTTGTTTAACTTCAAAGGGGTCTGGACCCACAGATTGAAAATGGCTGCTCTAACCAAATCTTAAGGTAACCTGTATTTTGGCCAGGTATTATGTATGTAAAGTTAAGGTACTTGAGGACCTTTCTTCTTTTTCATGACATGTATTCACTGTAACATATTTGCATATTTTTCACCCTTTGAAAGACTAAGAACAAAAAAATTACTGCAACATGAAGGTATACAATTTGAGAAAATGCTCAGCAATTGTTATGGCTCACTTAACTGCTCATGGCTTCTGGGTTCCTTTCCTGTTCTTCATCCTGCTTCTCACCTTGACCACGCCATAAAGTTTTCCTCCAAGTTTTAGACCACTGACTGTCTTAATTACTTTTCCTGTTGCTGTGGTAAAATACCCTGACAAGAGCAAATTAGAGAGAGGAACATTTGTTTTGGCTTATAGTTGAAGTATAGAGTCTATCGTGGAAGGGAAATTAGGCAGCCAGTCACCTTGTATTTTTAGTCAAGAAACAAGGAGAAATGAACACTAGTACTCAGCTAGCTATATGATTTTCGTACAGCCCAAACTGAATCCCAGAAAATAATGCTGCCCACATTTTGCCTTGGTCTTCCCATTTTGATTAACTTAATCAAGAAAATCACAGGCATGTACAGAGGTCATCTAATTTAGAAAATCCCTCACATGTGTGCCCAGAGGCTCATCTCTAGAGGAGTTCTAGATTCAGTCAAGTTGACAAACAATACTAACTACCACAGTTCCCTAAAAACATAGCAGCTTTGTGTATCTAATATTTTGTCCAGTAAAAATTTAGGTGTTTTTCATGGAAATGAAAGGTACTGTACACACTCCCAGAGGATAAAGGTTAACACCAGTGGCAAACTGTTTCATACATAATGATGAGCTGCCTGCAAGATACATTAGTGACACAAAAGTTGTGGGAATAAGCAATCACTAGCTGACTGGAATTAGGGCCTATTCCATGAGATGGAACCAATGCCCTATACTGACTGGCCACATGACCAAGAACCTGAGACAGGGGAGGCTGTAGTCATCAGAGAAAATAAAATATTACTGCTCTGCTAAAGGAATGAGTAATAAAATGACTTCTAATGACATTTGACTCTACTCATAGATCCAGGTCTTGCTCAGCCACAATCAGAGACGCTTCCTCCTGCAGAAGATAGGAACAAATACAGAGACTCACAGCCAGAGAAATTATGCAGAGAATGAGAGACCTTGGAACACTTAGCCCTACATGGATTTCTCCATCAGATCTCTCCACTTAGGGCTCAGGGAACTCTTTGGAAGTGGAGGCAGAAATATTAAGTGGAGAACACACAAATAAAACAAGACCCCCTTAAATGAACATGATCAAAGCTCGTATGAGGTCACAAAGACTGAGGCAGTATGCTCAGGGCCAGCAGAGGTCTTCTGCTTATAATCTATGGCTTCTAGTTTAGTGTTTTAATGGAATTCCCAAGTATGTCAATGAGGGATTCTCTGTTTTCTAATGAGAGAAAGAAAATGTGTGAATGTGGGTGGCTGGAGAAATTGGGAGTGTCTGGGAGGAGTAGGGGTAGGGGAAATTATAATAATTAAAATATATTGTATGAAAGATAATGTGTTTTCAGGGAAGATTCTAGATGTTTTTCTACTGACAGTAGAGTGTCTCCTGTGCCCTCTAAGTAGAGATTGTATCCAAGCAGAGGGATAGGTGTGTACACTGTGGTATATATGGATGTCATCTGTTGTGAAGATGCCTAAAGTCCACTGCTGCTTAAAGCCCATTTCAGCTTATTTAAAGAAATCACATCTATAAAAGCACACTGTCCATTATGGGATCTACTAGCAATGTGTTGCTAGGGGTACTTGCATTATGGGATCTACTAGCAACGTGTTGCTAGGGGTACTTGCATTATGGGATCTACTAGCAACGTGTTGCTAGGGGTACTTGCATTATGGGTAGTTCAAACAGAGATTCTATAAATAACAAAATAGGCTCATGACAGCCAAAACTTATTTTTAAGAAAAGACTGTAAATTTGTAAATTACCTACAAATAACTTTAGATCAATTGTATGATAAACTATAGCATTCTGTACACATGAGGTTAAATAAAATGTGTTAATGGAGTTTTACTCATTTCCTGTTACTTTTATGGCAAGGATACTAGAAAATTTTAAATTCTGTATGTTGTTTGCATCATATGTAGATTAGATGATACTGCTATAAATATGTTTTAAAAGACTTTAGAGAAGTCCCAAATATTTCTAAATGATTGGCTGATAGCAGCAAGAACAAAGAAAAGTATTCATCTATTCTGAAAAAGATGATTTCCAAAAAGGGTCAGTGAAGATCCTCTGCTTGGGATTAGGTAAGAGTCTACTCACATGATTAGTTGCCTGAGCGTTAGCAGGAGCTGAGACCAGCAGAAAAATGCTGTGCAAAAATAAAGACCATCTATTACATTCTAAATAATATATTAAGGCTGAGTTGACATGACGGTTTAATTGGGCAGTGCAAAAATTGCTTTTGAGTTTCTCTTTGTTGAGACTGGATAGTTAAGTGGGGCTAACATTGAGATAATCATATACACTATCAATATTCAAGAAATCTCAGGGGTTGCTTGAAATGGAAAGAAATGAAGATCAGAAGTATCTAAGATGCTCTTCTATTAGTGATCTCTGACAGCAACAGGTCCATTTTCCGAAGGGTCAGTTTCCTTAAAGATCTTTCTTATGCAGACTGGGGCACTGTTTAGAAAAAGGATATAGAAACTGTGAATCCATCTGGACCACTAGAGATTCGAAGTAAGACTGTACCTTCCTGTACCTGCTTACCATCCTGAAGAAATACTTTTTGTCACTCTTTCCCCAAGCACATAGCTGGTGAATGCTTGCACTGTCAGCCAAATGGAAGATTTTCTGAGTATTACCATAAGCTCCAAACTCGGAATTCATATATTCCTTGCTGACTCTTGCTTTTGCTATGTTTTATGCTATGGAGTTTTGACCTTCTTTCAATTCTTTTTACTAATAACTTTCATAAAAGTATTCATTTCCATCTTAAGCTTGTTTGGGTTGATTTGATAACAAATGTACGTAAACTTATCTGCCATCTTAATCAAAATCTGAAACTTTCTGCCACTTCTAAAATTCCTTGTGATTCTTATTATGCAACAATTTCATGCCACCGTGAGCCCTTAACAATCTGATTTGTGACACCCTCGTTTCAGTATTGTCTTTCTGGAAACTTGACATAAATGTACATTTTGGTATCTGAATTCTTTTGTTCAAGATCTTATCTATGAGATTCATCCATGCTGTGATGTAATCAATATTTTCTATTTATTTATTTTTGGCTACCGAACAATATACCATGTCCAGAAAGAACACATTTGCTTTATTCTTGATCAGTGGGCATTTGGGTGGTTTCCAGTTTGGATCTATTGTAAGTAAAATTGCTATTAACACTCACATGCAGGTTTCTTGTAGACCAATATTTTCAAATTATTTGAGTAGATATTTGAGTACATGATTAGAGGATTGTATGTAAGAGCATGTTGAGTTCTATAGTGGGTTTTATATTTTTGTTTGTTTTTGAGACAGAGTCTCAATATGTCACTCTGGCTGGCTTAAGACTCTCTATGTAGATAAGGATGGCCTCAAACTCATAGAGATCTGCCACTATGAAGCTGTCAAATTATGTCTCAAAGTTTCTGTACCAATTTAAACTCCCAGCAGCAGGGGTTGAGAAATTTTATTGGTCCACAGACTTATTAGATTTTAGTGTTGCCTATTTTGTTACGTTTTGACCAACTTTAGCCATCCACCTATGTGTAGACATCACAAATGCACAGGGGTCTATACATCACATCTACATGGGAGCTATACATTCACATTGCTACTCTTTTCTAGAGGTTCTGGGAATAAAACACACGACCGTATTCATGCTAAGCAAGTGGTCTATACCACTGAGCTATACCCTTAGTCCACATCAGTTTTTAACTTGCAAAATTTTTTTTGAGACAGAGTTTGGCTGGTTTAAATTTTGCTGTGCAGGATAGGCTGCCCTTGAACATGCAGAGATCTGTCTGCCTTTGCCTCTTGAAGGAAGATTTAAGGATGTATAACCACCACACCTGACTTAGCTTGCAGTATTTAAATGAAACAAATTGTTGAGACTATTGATATGGTTATCGATGATCTGTGTAACTTCTTTGATCCCCTCCCACAGACTATTGTTGGGATGCTATTTATTGTTTAATTTTAAGAGCTTGGATACAAGTTCTTTACCAGAGATGTGTTTGCAAACACTATCTTCCAATCTGTGGGGTTTTTTCAGTCTCTTTAAGTACTTTCATAAAGTAGAAATTTTAAATTTTAATATACCCAAGCTTAATGTTTTCTAGTATAGCATTTTAATTACTCCTGTAATTTTATTAATTATATTTTATCTTATTTTTCTTACTATACATCATAATTTTATGAATATATTATTTAAAATGTAAATTCTCAAGTCTCCAGTCAGCCAAATTTGCATCTGGTCAGCCAAACTGAAAACCTTAAATTTGGAATTTAAACAAGATCCTATGGAGTTATGGTAGGCTTAGCCTTTACTGACCCACAGGAATTCATTATCTTGATTAAGTAGAAGTTAATTACCTGTAGTTTGATTTTCTTTATCTTGAAACTTTATTATGACTGAGTGATGGTGTTTATCTGTTGCTGTCTTTTTATTAGAGGGAAATAGTTAATTATTTAGAAGTCCATTATTAAGCTGGACAGGTAATGGTAGAAAGTTGATTCGTCAATTTCTGGGCCCCGTGGAATTTTTTTCCTTCAACCCCATGAACATAGAATGCACAAATGCTCAGTTTCATCAGGTTTTAGCACACATAACAACTAAGAGTCAATGAAACTTCCATCCCTTCTAGAATAACAGAAAACAACCAAGATAGAATACGACTCATGGACCTTTTAAATAAAAGACAGAGGTCAAAGGCTAGGTCAGGAGAATTGCCAAGCATTTGAAGCCAGTCTGAGCTACAGAGTGAGAACCTATCTCAAATAAAAATAAAATAAAGTATGTCTATCTTATCTGGTCTCAGTAGGTGAGGATGTGCAGAATCCTGCAGAGAATTGATGTATCAGGGCTTGGTGGGGTGGGGTGGAGGATAAGCAGGGGCCCCACCCTTTCAGAGGAGAAGGGGAGAGGGTGTGGGGAGGGGTTTGGACTTAAGAGCATGTAACACCACACCTGCAGTCTTTAAATGAAACAAATTGTTGAGACTCTTGATATGATTATTGATGATCTGTGTAAGGGAATTTGCTAAGCAAGATTTTCTGTTAAAAATTAACGTGAATCAGTATGCCCAGAATGAACTGAATGAGTGCTCATGCCTTTTGTGTTTGAGGGAGAGAACTGTGAAATGACCTCTACTCAAAAATGACCTTCATCCTGTATAAAACCAAGATTCAGACTCATGGTTAAGACATTGAGAGTCCTGTGCATTTAGCTGGATAGGAAAGGGGGCCATGATGCTACAGAGATAAGTTTTTCTGCATCCACACCTAAAGAACCTAATTATTAAACATACAAAATGTTGGTAATTCTGTCAGTTGGATGAAGAAGTACTGCCTAGGGATAAGAGCAATTTTAAGATTCACGGCTTCTCGTCATTCTAGGATGAGAGGAGATAGAGAGAGAATTTGCTGTCTCAAAGACATTGAATTCTCAACCCTTTTCCCTTTCGCATTGTGTTGCCTTTTTGTCATTTGGGCTAGGGTAAATTTTATAGCAGCAACTTATCAAAAACATCGCATTAATCCTCCATCATCTTTACCTTTCCTGGTGACTTATTCCATAAACTCTTAAATCAACTGAAAATGTAGATCTTGACATCTTTCTAATACAGTGTCCACCAATGATAAAATGGGGAGGGATTCAGCTAGAATTTAGCGGCTACTGGTATAAGGCCTCCCAGTTGTGGTCAGGCATTGTGATTAAATGCACAGCACCCAGGTAGATCTCCTGGGATCGCTACTGTATGCAAGGCAAAGTGATTTCTCATGACTTCCAAGCATTTATCCCCACAGATCACTCTGTTGATTCATCAATCCCGAGAAAGTTAAAAAGGATATTACTCAAAACCTGGCATGGAGATGCAGAATTTCAAAAAGCTATTATGTCACCAAGTTTATGGCTTTTAAGGTGAGAATGATGGTTATTGGAGCCTTTTTCCTTGTGCTTCCTCTCCCAACCTCCAAAGCAAGTGCTATAATTATGGGACCTCATTTACTTGCTGGCTCATCTCTTTCACTTCCCACTTTCTGCAAATGAGTTTATAATCGGTTTCCTTGAATACAAAGTTTGCTTCTGTCATCAGAGGCTCTTCTTGAACTCAGTCTCCTTTTGAAATGGAAGTTGCATGTGCTCATCTGTAAGGTGCCTATTGGTTATTGATGACCAGCTTAACATCACTAAAATATTTGCACATAATCTATTATGGATACTCTTTTCATGCCAAGATTGAATGTCAGTGGCTAGTGGAGAAAATGGTCATGCTTTTCTATACTTTTCCCAGGCAAGAGTTCCTTGGTGGGGGAGTTGCAGGGACTTGTGAAGCCAGAGTTGTTTGTGACACTTGTAGGACCTTCAGTCAGAAGCACCCGTATCACGCCCATTGTTTTACTGGCTAGTAGATTTACTATGTTACACCACCAGGACCAGGTTCACATCTATAAACTGTGCTTCGATGTTTGCCTAGTGTCTCTCTCCTTTGAACTATTTCCAGTTCTGTCTGGTCTCTGAAACAGCTCCATGAGCTCATTTTCCTTGGTTAGAATGCAAATATCGGGAGATAGTGTTAACAGGCAGCTTCACTTGTGACCTGGGCCTCACATGCTTGTCATTGAGGTGAAGAAGAGAGGTCTCATCAGTTTAAAAAGACTTGATGAAGAGATGGAAAGCAGGGGTGCTAGATATTGGAATAGGGATGTCTGTTCCTGAAAGGCTTCAGACAAACCTCATAGAGTTTGCTTTCTTTGGCTTCTTATTGCCTTAAAAATCGAAAGTGTTGCTTTTCTCTGTGGTTTATTCTTTTTTTCCTAAGGCACAATTTACTAAAGGATATGAGTAAACCAATCAGTGACATACAGTCAACAGCTAGAGGAATGCATCACTACCTTCACCATTTCTTCTTCTTCTTCTTCTTCTTCTTCTTCTTCTTCTTCTTCTTCTTCGTCATCATCATCATCATCAAACAGAAAAAAAGAGGCTTCCATCACAGTGATGCCTTCTGCAAGAGACAGAGTTGGATCCTCACAGGAAACACTTCAGAAGCTCTTGCTTGGGCTAACCTAGATCCCTGCGATTTTTGCCTTCTGCTTATGTTTGCTGCTATAACTGTATTGTAAAGCAGCAGGTGTTTCTCCTTAACTGAGTTCTTGTTTTGGCTTCTCTGATTTATTTTCTGGTCCTTACAGGCTTCCAAATTTCCATTCTGCAGCATTGGGCCTATGAGCAGTGGTAGGCCCAGCACTTTCAATTTTTATGTAATTGAGCTGTGAAGAGGCAAACACACTCATGTCATCTTTTACTTTGGAAAGTCAAGTTTTATCTAGAGGAATATTTTGAATTTACAAATGTTTAGGTGAAGATTTAGAACCCCCAAAGTACAGAGTTGTGGTAAAGATTTAGAACTGTAGAGCACATGCATTGTTATGAGAGATTGTGAGGCCTTAAAGAGATATCAAAGATATAAATTATATTCTGAATTATTAAGTGAAAATAAGCTCAACACTATAAATACAGTGCTTCTTTGGGGAACTGGTACATGAAGGGTGTTTGCTTCGTGGCTGTCAAGTACGGAGTCTCACTTTTGCCCTTCTCTCTCTCCACCCACTTTGCCTTGGGGCATAAACAGAGATATGATGATTCTCTTGGGGGTGCTTAGGATTTTTGTCTCTGAGGTCTCATCATCTTCTCCTCAGCATGAAAGGAGCCCCTCACTTGAACACTTGGCTCACTGGATCTCATTTTTGACAGCACACTCACAAATCATAGTTGTTTCTCGGTGTGTCCCACTAGTGCTGAACATCTCTCTGTGGGTACCGTCCCTGCTCCTCCTGTGACTGGTCTGACCTCACTTCCAGGGCAGTAGTCCTCACCTATGTAGACCTTTGAAGTAACCTTCATTCTCCAATACAGCATTGCCACATAATGTCGACATTTCGTCCCTCAATTCCTAGGTCTGTTCCTTATTTGCCCTGAATTTTTTTTTTTAAAAATAAAAAGGTTATCAAGATTCAAACTCCAGCAGGAATTTGGGAGCATTTTCTTATGCTCTGCAGAAAAAGGAGTTTACTGGAGCAATTGCAGGCCATTGCTGGGACTACCTAAAAGAACCTGGGTAGTTGCCAAGGCAAAGGCATGTAGCCTACTCTTGAGATGTAGGCTTACTTAATCCACATTTGAAGCCAGTTCATTTATTTTTGGTTATAAAAACCACTATGAAGCTGGCTCCAAGTTTGTTTCTGTTGGTTTTGCTGATCTCTAACTTTAGACAGATCATCTTAAGAGGTCATTGATTGTGTCTAAGTCTGCTCTGCACTGCTATAATGGAATAGCTGAGGTTAGGTAAGTAAGAGAGAACACAGTGTTCTTTGTTACAGCTCTAGAGTCTGAGAAGACTCCAAAGCTGAGACGTACACACATGAGGAGGGATTTTATGTTGCATCAGCCTATAGCAGAAGGCTGAAGGGCAGGAGATGTCAGGAGGGCAAAAGATAGCTGGAATTGTTTTTAATCTGGAGTTCACATCTACTTGTTATGATTATAGCATTAAACTCAAGAGGGCAGAACTCTTGATGACCTATTCTCCTCTGATCCTTCCTACTTACCAACATCACTGTATTGGGAACTTGGCTTCCAATACAAGAACTTTGTGGGACACTTTTAAATCATAGAATTCTGGATTGCTCTAAAGACCCGAGTCATCAGGCTGATGAATATATTATACCATGAAAGAATGTGTTGAAAAAATGTTGGGAAACTTCCCAGGGGAGTTGGTCATTTAAAGCCCACTTAAATGTTTCCATGGGTATTCTTAGAGTCTTCCCAACTCTCTCTCTCTCTCTCTCTCTCTCTCTCTCTCTCTCTCTCTCTCTCTCATCTTTGCCAGGAACAGAATTAGTTACTTTTTTTTGTCACTAAGACAAAAATATTGAAGGGAAAATAGATCTATTGACTCACAGTGTAAGACCCAGGGTGGTTGGGATGGCATGACAGAATTCCTGGTGATGGAAAGTGAAGAGACATCTCAATGTCAGATCAGGAAGCTGAGATATTGAGATAGGAGCTGCAGTGGATATAACTTCCCTTCTGAGTTCTCCTCAGTGACCTGCTTCTACGAGCCTAACCAAAGTTTCCAAGGCTTCTCAACTTCCTGAAACAGCTCTGCTGGAGATCAAGCACTCAAAATTATGAACCTGTACGGGATACTTCATTCCTAAACCATGGAAAGCACTTCTTGTGAACACACACACACACACACACACACACACACACACACTCCCCATACATACATGCATACATACTAACTCTCCAATCAGACTTGGCCAGAAGACTGGCCATTCTCCAGCAACTGAACACCTCTGATCCAGATATCAAATGATGAAGTTGACTCTGCAAAGACTTACCTAAGGATTCAAGGCTGCACCCTTGGTACACACTGGTTCTGCCTGTACCTGAACTTCCAGCAGACATCCTCATCTCTGTCAAGGATGGCTACACATGCATAGTGTGGCAGAGTATTCCCAGAAACTAGTGAGTCTCTCAAAAGTAACTAACAGTTGTGGAGATACAATTGAGATGCTGGTTCCCCTCCCAATGAGGAGAGAAAGCTTGGAATTTGACAAATACTATGTCATAGGACATAAATCAACATAATCTTCAGAAAGAATTTGTTGTCACACACTGATTAGCTCACTTCTCTGGTCCAGTTCATTTTCCATCTTGTTTTGGAAACAAACATATCCCCAGGTATGAAAATTATGTCAATGTCAGAAAGTGATATGAAACCACAGAAAAAGTCAGGTATACGATTGTGGAAAATGCAATTTATTAGGGACTCTTGCACAGAGACACACAGTTTGGGCAGCAGAATCGTTAGGTTGGAAGGGCCCTAGACTCCCTGGCAAAAGAAAAAGACTCATATGTTAAGCCAAACAAAGGTAGGCCAGGGCCCAACATAATATATATGGTCTTTCCAAAAAAGTGTTGACATGCCCAGCATCACCTAGGAAACCATCAGAGATCTAGTTGTCAACATAATTTACTTGGTTGTTGGAGGACTTTATCCCTTACACTTTAAGATGTATGCTAGTAACACTTGATGGCCAAAATGGTGGTTATAACCAATATAGCTGCAGACATGTTTATCTGGATCTCAACCAGAGGACATACTCTAAATTTCAATGGAACAATTGAGTAGAATCTCAGGTTCTGATTTTGAGAAATCAAATCCAATGTAATCAACAGTACTCTTATTTTCATTATAATACAATTGTCATGTATGTAACAGAGATGCTGCCTATGAATTTTTGGATGCCTAAATATCTCCATTTGGATTTGTCAAACAAAATCTAGAACATTCATATACGTAATTTGTACTCTTTCGTAGTGTTAACTAGATCATGAGACAGTGTTAAAGCTTAAGATGTCACAGGGATAGCTTGACCAAGATAGTACAATTCTGTGATGGTAGGAATAATTAAGGATTTATACAGTAAGATTAAACATTTAATAGTAATTATTAGCAATAATTATGTTGAAAGTTACACACATGGTTCTGGGAAATTTTTATAGTTTCATAGGTTTTTTTTTTCATTCACATGATATTAATTCTAGAAGATTAAACAATAGTTCACACTTGAGGAGAAAAAAATCATTACAAAATAAAGCCAGCTTGAGAATTTTATAAGCCAAACATTTGTGTGATTAGTTTGTGGATTCAGTTTAATGTCTTTAAGCTCAGAAATATTTATGCTAAGGTCAAAGTATTGCATAATATGTGAACATCTGCAGATAGACTGGGCCACAGAATATTGAAGATTTTAATTTTGCGTATTTTAATTCTCTTCCATTCCATTCCATTTATTTATCATTTATCCTTTCTCCTGCATCAACCTTCCCATGTTGCCTTCGCCTCTCTATTCTTTTTTCTCCTGTTATATGTGTCTATCTGCATCAGGGAACATTTGTGTCTTCTGTTCTCCTATGCCATGTAACCTTAACCACAGAGTGTTCATATCCTTACCTATGTTTTTAGCATTTGGTTTTTGGCCCATCTGTAAAAGAATCTAGAGGGTGTAGTTTTGAAAAGTATAGGCTTCTGAGCTCTAACGCTGTGTGTACCCTCCAGCGTATTTATTTCACTCTGGTGTTTTCTATCTTAGGCTTAACAGTTTACTTGCACTTTGCCCTTATAGTTGTTTGCAGACACACACACACAAACACACACATGTATACATCAATCTATAAACATACACATATCTATACACATACATTTACACGCATATCTATATCTACACACACACACATATCCCTCCACATATCTATACACACAAATCTACACAAATGCACACATCTACATAAACACACAAATTATCAACATACACATATCTATATCTACACATACGCATATATATATCCCCTACACACATCTATATATATAATAAACATTTATGTATGCACATAAACACACACGTTTTCTGTACACACAAGTACATACACACACACATACACAAACATGAACAAACATATTGTGAAGATACAAAGAGCCCCGAAACAACTTGTGTACTAAATAGTTTGTGGAGGCAGTGATAGTTGGGTACCTATTTTGTGATTAAGCTGATTTTGCTAGTGTGGCAAGTCAGAACTTCTCCTGCCTGGAAAAGAATGGCCATTATTTTTCTGATCCCTCCAACTTTCTCTAGTGATAATTAAAAGTGGAAGGCAAAGAAAGTAAGAATCACATATTGGGAAAATAACCTTGGGAGTTATTTTAGGATATAGGTCGAAGCACACATTTGGATTTCTCATTTTGAAACACATTTCACCACAATATGCCTCTTTGACATAACCATTATTGACTTATCTCATTTTATATCTTAGTCTGTTGATGGACACATTGAAGAGGCAATAATAGTAATGAAATTACACATAGATAGCAGCTTATTGCTTTTATATCATTTCATTTACAGCCTCTATTTTTAATAACAAGTATCTCAAGGATAATTACAGAGTTGAAAATTTTTAATTTATCTGGAAACAACCCCAAACTGTCAAATTATTCTTAGTAGTCTCAGAGCTGTTTGGAGTTGTAGAGATTGCTGGCTGACAGAGGAACCTAGAAAATGTCATGCTACTTGAAAAATTCTAAAATATGAATTATTTTGTCAGGAATTTTGAGGCAAAGCTCAGAAGTCCCTGTGGAGCTGCTGTGGTAAATCTGCCTCCTCACACCAGTCAGTGTGCTGTTTTCTGTGGACTGGTCTGCGCAATGATGCAACATGAATTAAAGCAACAAGGGTGCTTCAGGATTTAAAGAACAGATCCTTTCTAAGAAAGGTGGATTGTAATCTGAAGTCTAAATCTGATTATCCCAGAGGATTCAAATAAAAGGCATGATTAAAAACTATTTGTTCTTAGTCTTAAATCTTGCTGAGACTAAATTGTCAGGTTTAGATGTTGTCAACCATTGGTTTTTAGTGTTTTTCCACCCTAAACCAGGAAAACTTGTCCTGAGTTCAGCAGATGTCATACTCTTCAGACACTGTGAATTTAAGAGGTAATGGGACCAACATGACAGAACTGGACAATGGAATGTTGTTAAAGAGATGAGCTGCTTAAAAATAGCCGGCGAAGGTACTGAAGGAAGGGCTCAGCAGCTACTGCACTTATTGTGCTTTCAGAGGAACACAGTTTGGTCCCCATCATACATGTCAGGTGGTTCTACACCACATATATCCAGCTCCTGAGTATCTGATGCCCATTCTGGCCTTTTTATAGATACTTGTGAGGGTACACACACACACACACACACACTATTAGAAATAATCATAAAGTAAGTGTGGATCCTGGCATTGATACATGATACAGACTTAACTCTCAGTCAGAATTTATCATTAGTGTATATTTATTGCAGGGAAATCCACCTGGAGTATGTAACAAGCCAACCTAACTGATTCTTTAAGCCAAATGTCAATCATGTATCTTCTCCCAGCTTCATTTAACAGAATGCTTTATAGTTCTAAATGCTGCATCTTCAGGTGTAACCAATATTTAAGCCACAGATTTTCTGCTCTAAGAGTGGTCAATGGCACTAGAATATGCTTAATAACAAATTTCACTCTGACTTGAAAAGACATAACTCAACAAATATTGCATTGCCTTAACATTTTAATACGGCACAGTAGGGACATGTCTCTTCCGCTTTCTCAAAAGACATTCCAAAATACAAGGAGAAGAGGATCTCCAGGAAGCAGAAAATGACCATCATAGTTAAATGTAAGCTGAAGGACGGTGTCATCAGACATCCAAGAGTCAACCGAAGGCAGTCTTTGATCAAACACAAAAGACTGACAGAAGGAGCTGAGAGAAAATGTTGAGCTGATAGTATTTTAGAGACACCTTAATTAAGATCCTTGGAAAACTAAAAGAACAGAGCCATTCCTTAGGAAAAAAAATAAAGGCTACCCTTGGAATATTCAGAAAGAGGGACTGTTTGATACTTAAATATAATATTTAACTATAACTGAAGTTTTGGCATAAAAGGAAGTCGAAATAGATACTGAAGGGAAAGAAGAAAGTCAAAGGACCATTTTGAGGGCTTAATAGTAGTGGAGGTTTCAGAAAGAATAAATGGAAAGTTATAGAGAGAAAACTTACCAAAAATAATATATTTTAATATTAATTAATTATTTCATTTATTTACATCCCATATGTTGCCTCCTTCTAGTCCCCCCTCCAAGATTTCTTCACCCCATCCCCCCTCAGGTTGAAGACCCCTTTGGAAGAGTTAAGTAAGGGAAGGACTGAAAGGACTGAAGGGGATGGCAACCCCACAGGAAGACCAACAGTGTCAACTAATCTGGACCCCTTGGAACTCCCAGAGACTAAGCCACCAACCAAAGAGCATACACAGGCTGGTCCAAGTTCCTGGTCACATATGAAGCAGAGGACTGCCTTGTCTGACCTCAGTGAGAGAGGATGTGCCTCATCCTGTAGAGACTTGATGCTCCAGAGAAGGGTAATCCGGGGTGGGGAGGCACTCCCTCATAGTATAACATTTTTAGAGTCAAAGATGAGTACTGTTGATAAAGAGATGACTTAATAAATGTCCAAAGCAACGGATAAAGGGGTCATCTCGTACTGTTACGATTTCAGGACCATGACACAGAAACACACAGAAAGTTTTCCAGAGAGGGAATTAACTTCTCTGGTCTAGGAACTCCCAAAGGAAGACATGAGATTTGGCAGCAGTATTGCCATAGTCTCCTCATCTTACACATCCAAGCTTAGACAGGCTTGTCCTGCTGTGAGGGCAGAAGAAAGAAATGCTGACTTCCTCTATGTCTATGTCGGGAAGTTTCTTCCTTGTGTCTTCTTGGAATCTGCAGGGAGATACAGTTCCATGAATTGCAGGAGGAAAAGCTAATGAGGTGAATATTGCTTTGGAGCACAGAGAATAGACATGGATTAGGTGGGCACGAACTTGCCACCATGAAAACCAGCAGCAAGTTCCAAGTGAGTGACTTGGCAGTGCTTAGAGCCCGTGATCCTGTAGGATACTGCAATGACCTCACACACCACCAAATGCTACAGAGGCACAGAAAATATTCAAAGAGAATAAAATAATGAAGAAATGATGAGAGTATCAACTTCAGGTAAAATAAAATGTGGCACAAAAATGGAAATAGAATTGCATGCGTTTTGACAAGAGAAACATTTTTTACGTGTATAAAAACAAATACTCAATTTAGTCTAATTCAAATGAATACGATAATATTGACAGAATAAACAGAGAAAAGGAATATGGCAGTACACTAAAATATTCTAGTTCAGAAATTTTTATTGGTATTATATGTTAAAATTAAGATGTAAGAAGATGGCATCTACCTTTATGCGTGTAATATTTGGAGACATCAGGGGAGTAACAGGAGAGCTGAACGTGGGTTTCCTGGGAAAGTGAAGAGGGGAACAGGGCTTTTGTTTAGTTGCTTGTTATAATCTTTTCGGAAGAGTTTAGTTAATGTGAAAAGCTCTCTGCAAGAGCAGAGTACGCACTTCAATGATAGAACATGTTCTTAGCATGTGGGAGGTCCTGGGTCCCTGGAGTAACACACAAAACACTGTTTGTAGGTAACAGTCCAGATGAAAATATGTTAATAAAAACCCAAGAAACTTCAACATACCTTAACAGGGTTGGCTTCCTAAACAAGCACCTGGCCAGACACTGAACTTGTCTCCCATTATTGTGTTTGAAATTAATGCCTGTAACTTCTTTGCCTTGGGCCATGTTAAACAAGAAAGTTGAATAAAAATGCAAAAAAATATTTCCTAAGGATGATTGCGCACCACCTCAATTCCACTCCAGGATACCTGATTATGGATTATCGGTGCTAAGCCGTTTGGATTTAGCATCAGACAGACCAGAAGGGGAAGTAGATTTTGCTTTGAGACAAAGCGGATGTTTAGCTGGGGGATGCCAGTATTGATTTTTCATATAGAGGGAGTGTTCTATGTCTCAGATTTTCAAAAATCATAAAGATACATGATAGCCAATGATGGCTGGGGGTTAGGCTTGTAACTTTCTTCAGTGGTGTAGCCGCTCATAAGTTACCCATGCCCTAAGTAACCCCAACTCATGTGCATGCAAACACTTAATACATACAAAGAAGACGTGAAGGGGGGTGTACCTGTTAGAAAGAAGGGTTTCAGTGGCAAGGGAGAGGGTAAGGAGGCTTGAAAAATACAATAATTCATTAAATACATGCCAGAAATTATCAAAGACTAATAAATACATTTAGTTTTTTAGAAATAAAGGAATAAAAAGCATGAAGGGGAATAACAGGAAGACGCCTAGATCGAAACTTTAAACGATCACTGAAATGTACATAATAAAATTAGAAAATTCCATTATTAAATTATAGAATCATCTGAATAGTCCTTTTGTGGCACAGTTTTCATTGCTTGTTACATTGATTTTTTATTTTTATTTTTTTGGTTCTGCTATAATATACTTCTTCTCCCTTGTTGAATTTAGACTTTTCAGAAAGTGTTAGATTTTTATCGCTTCAAATTAGAGTCTTTAATTTCACCTATAAGACATGTCAAGAATAAATACGGGTAAGTATCTTTCACCTTACTGGTCCAGGTTTGCTAGGAGGTAAATGTTCTAAGCAGGAGATCAATACTGTAGCTATATTTGTCTCCTCTGCATAGTGAGCCGTAGATCTGGTGATATGAATATCTTCTGAGTAACAGAAGTGCAAACGTAGGTTCCACCTGGTTATGAGCATATTTGTGGGTCACCAGCCAACAGATGGTGAATTTAGACAAACTTGGTTCTCTATTTTGGGATTTACTGAAAAAGAGGGAGTTTTCCCCTCTTCCTTTCCATTTCTCTTTCTGTCTTTCTCTCTTTTTCTATCTTTCTCCTCTGTCTAGAAAAATAATTTTGATTGTGTATACATACTGATGCTAACAGTATGTGTGTATGTATGTGTGTGTGTGTTTGTGTGCACACATGCATGTTTGTGTATCTGTAAGAGCTTTAAGCAGGTTTTTAAGTATAGGGTAAGATATTAACATGCAGACATCTATGGATGTATCTGTAGCTACATATTTATGGTCATTTTCAGAGAGTAACAATAATGAGCATGTCTTTGTGCCTCTGTGCTGCTCTGGGCATGAGTTGGCCATTCTGCAGAAGAATCAAGTTAATTAGGACCCTTTTCCCAACTTTTTTTATATCAAAGATTTTAGCTTCATCAGCTGGTGAACACAATCAGAAGTGATTGATTTAAAGAGACAGAACTCTATGCCTTGCTGTGAAGGATTTGCTCTTTATTTGTCTCTGAACATCCCCGAGACTTTTAGCCATGTTCACAAGCTCTAAGCTTCTGGGTGATTTCTGATGAAGCATCACGCCATTTTAACATGAAGTTTCATCACGTTTGTCAAGCAAAAGTCACTTCTAATTATGAATTTTGTACACGATTTTGTGTACAACGCACAGATTCCTATATAAACATTTCAAGCACCCTGCAAAGTGACAGACTGAGAAGTGCCAATTCCTCATGGTTTGAGGTGCTCAGGTACTTCTCTTGAAGACAATACAATGACAGTGGCAGCTTTACAAGACAAGTGTTCAGTAGTTCTCAGGGCACATACACAGAATAATGCATGATTGTTGTTTGTTTTCAGCTAACCCCTTTTTCTATTCCGGTTCAACCGGTGTCATCTTTCTGGAAAGATTTGTTTACTAGCTTCAGAAATCCTCTCAAGCTATGGTATTTATGATGAGAGAAGAACACTTTCCTTTTTAAAATTGTATTTAATCAAGGCACATCCTACTACTCCACAGCTATTCCCTTCCTCACCCGAGACATCATCAATAGACTATCAAAACGAGTCTACTGGGCCAGCTTCGGATTGCTGTACATGCAGCAAATACTTACTCTTAGGTCTTGACTTAGCAAATTATATTCAGAGTGTTCTATACCACTTTGATCTGATCCAATTTTCCATATTCTTGTGTGTGTGTGTGTGTGTGTGTGTGTGTGTATGTGTGTGTGTATATTGATGCATGTATGTTCATTTGAAACTGAGAAGTCAGTGTTGGCTGTTATTTCTCAGATGTTGGCTATTCTCTCTCTCTCTCTCTCTCTCTCTCTCTCTCTCTCTCATTGAGACAGGGTCTTTCACCACTGTCCAATCCTATAGGCTACGCTGGCTGGCATTGAGCTTTGAGGACCCATTTACCTACTCCTTCCCAGTGCTGGGATTATGAGCATGTAATGACATGCCCAAGTTTTTAATGCAGGTTCTGAGGAGTTAATGTCTCAGAGGACTAAACCATCTCCCACAACTTCTTTTATCTGACAGCCACCCTTCTTTCTATATATACATTGACCCCCAAGAACATATAGATGTTTGAGAGTGCAGGTTTGCATTTTTATCATCTTAATACAAATGTAGATGTATCTTCAAAGAGGGAATCCTAATTGACAAAATCCTTTCATTAGATTGCCTGTAGGCAAGCCTATGGGGCATTTTACTGATTAATACTTGCTATGTGAGAGCACAGCTCACTGTGGGCAGTGCCATACCTAGGCAGGTAGTCCTGGGTTATATAACAAAGCAGGCTGAGTAAGACATGAGGGACAAGTCAGTAAACAGTGTTACTCCAAGGTCTTGGCTTTAGTTTCTGCCTATAGATTCCTGTTCCTATGACTTATTTTATGATGGATTTTAGATTGAAAACTGAAAAACCTCTTCCTTCACCAACTTGTTTTTGATTGTGGTGTTTATTATAACAATAATAGGAAGTGAATTCCAGCATCACTGTCCAAAAAATCTCCTTGTCAAAATCAAAGTCATGGGTTTATACATGCTCAAGAGCAGAGTTCATTCCTATTGGCGGGAGCTCATCTAATCCAGACAGATGGTAGAAGAATGTACAGTCCAAATACTCCCGTAGAACAAGAGGCTGCTCCAGTCCCAGTTTTTCAGGAGATGAGTTTTAAAAGTAAATCTGTTTCCAATGACTACATCACAGACATGGTGCCTTCAAATATTAACATTTGCCTAACAGGGTATTCTTTACAGCAGCCAGAAGCATTCCTTTCTGAATTATATTCTGAAGTATCTCTACATCTCAATGCTACCTTTTCAGTCATTCTTTCATATTTAAATTCTTCAGTGGACAGCATCTTTTGGTTTTCACAGTAGTAGGGATTGGATGTGAGGCCTCATGCATGCTAGGTTAGTTTCAGCTGTCAACTTAATACTGCTCAGAGACTCCTCTGAAGGAGTCTCAAATGGGGAGTTGCTCCTATCGATTAGCCTGTGGTCATGTCTGTAGGGACATTACTTGATTGTTAACTCATATAGGAGGGTACTGCTTACTGTGGACTGTGCTGTCACCTGGCAGGTAGGCATGCTTCGGGCTGTATAAGACAGCTAAAAATAAGAGCATGAGAACAATCCAGGAAGCAATGTCCTTACATTGTTTCTCCTTCAAGCTCTTGCCTTGAGGTCCTGCCTTAGCTTTCCCTGGATAATAGACCTGCAAACTGAAATAAACCTTTTTCCTCTCTAAAACTGTGTTTGGTCAGTGTTTATCCCATCAAAAGAAGAGAAAACTAGGATATAGGGTAAGCCTTCTACCAGTTCTCTTTTCACTCTACATTTTGAGATAGGGTCTCAGAAGTTGCTCAAGCTGATGTTAAACGCATGGCTTAACAGACAGGCCTTCAGCTGGCTTTCTCCCTGATGCATCCTGGGTGGCCCTGATAACATGCTGTTGCCACCAGGCTAGGCTATGAATGCCTAACCAATGTGTTAAATCCAGGTGCCAACTGAGATGTTCATCCTTTCAATATGCAGGGTATATATATATATATATATATATATATATATATATATATATATTTATAATGTTATATATGTATGTATATATATATCACTTCCAGGAGAAAAGCTTAGTTCTTTATGAAAATAACTGAGCATGGATCTTGAAGTTGATTCTATATTTCTGTATTTTCAGGTTGTTTCCTCTGTGTGCCTTGTAAACTAGCCTTTCCCACATCTTGCTCCCTACTCTGCTCCCTGCCCACTCTGCTCCCCACAAATCTCTGTCCTGTTCATGTCTATTTGCCAACCTTTACTCTTAAATACTTTAAAAAAGAAATTGTTTATAAAATTCTTAGGATTAGTGCATACCATTTTGGGTTTAAAACTGTACTAGACACAAACCATTGTTTTAGGAATGCAGACCTGGATTTAATATAGTGAAGATTTAGGATACTAAAACCTTTCTATGTATACGATAGAGAAAAATTCATCTTAAACATCTGAGAAGAGTATCAGGAGCCTTAATTAGAATAGCATGAGTTTGTGTGGTTAAAAAAAGTCTCGCAGGATTATGGATATGGTTTTGTCCAAAATTATGTTCCCACAAAGTTTATTCTATTACTTAAATATTGGGAAAAATAGCAACTGTCCACACTAAAGTAAATTATACCACAATCAGGGGTGTTTGACTGGCAGTAGTTGGAAGGGAAAGCAACTGAGGCACCACATGAATGTCATATGTGTATATAATGTATTTTGAACATATATTTTTGGGGATATTTTTAAATCATAGAACAATATCAGTATATTTAAGCAGAGACAATCCCTTTATTCAGAGATAACTTGTTCACCCATAGGCTTAGATTTTTCAAAACTTATTTTTAATAAGGGCTGTCAAATGCTTTGACCCCTTCTTCTAGCCCACTGTTCAAAGGTAGGTGGGAAAAGATGGTTAAAGAACAAGGGGATGTGGTGAGCTGGTTTAGAGGTAGTTCTTTGGGGAGTGATTCCAGTCTACATTTGTCAGGACACCAGCAGTCTAGGTCAGTAGCCAGGCCTCTGCTGAATCATCATGAGTCAGTGGAAGTGACCAGAACCAGCCAGGGTGCCAGGAGAAGTTCTTTGCAATGCCTCTGTCAATGAAGTGAAGATCAGTGAAGATGTGAGACCAATAAATTTGCAAGGCTAGCTATTCAAGTGCACCTTCACTGTCCACTGAGTCCTATATTTGCTCTCTCCAAACATCATGTGTTCTCCCACGGGTCTTGCCTCAGCAAAACATCACGTGAGTCTGCATCACATGACACATCCAGAAAATTCCACTTCGTACATCAGTTTCAATGTGTGTGTGTGTGTGTGTGTGTGTGTGTGTGTGCGTGTGTGTGTGTGTATTCCCAAAGAACCAGAGTCTTGATGAATGGAAAGGCTAGCCCACAGCTTCTGTTTTCCTCACTCTTTGAATGTGCATGTGGACTCACTGGATCTTGATGGACTTTTCCATGTAAATGCATGGGTAAAAAAACAGTTTCTTGCTCTGTGTATGAACTTCCCCAGAATCTGAGGGTAGCGTTTACTGAGGTTAACATAAGAAATAGCATGCTTATAGTTAATATTGTACGATATGCTCTCTGCCAATACAACTGACTTGTGTTGTGGAATTCAAGAATATTTCCATCCTAATGCTTGCCTCCTGCCTGCAGAATGAAAAAAGCTGTGGAGCATGCAGTTTGTCATTGTGAAGGGGAGGTACAAGTCTCTTGGGATTTTTTAAGGAAATTGTGTTGAGAATGTTCCTGAGGAGCTGGGGTGACAACTGTAGGACCGTGATACATAGTTTAGTAAGTTGCTACTTCTTCAGCCCCCAGCACCCAAGGGGCCCTAAAGACTTAGGTAAAGTTTAGTAAACTCTGTGATATTCCCACCTTCTCACTAGGGGTCTGGAAAACAGAGATGGTGAAGGAAGAAAGAATGACTGATAAGCCAGTTTCTTTGTCTTCCCCCCTCTCTCCCTCGCCTCTCTCTCTCTCTCCTTCTGTGTGTACATGCGTGGGTTCAGGTATGTGTATACACATGTACACAGTGCATTCTGAGGCATGCAACCTTTGGTGTGGTTCCTTAGGCACAATCCATATTTTTATTTGAGACAAGATCTCTCCCTGGACTGGGACTTGTCTGATAACCCTTTGCTAGCTAAGTGAGCCACAGGAATCTATTTTTCCATCCCCAGTGTTTGGATTGCAAGCACATACCAGAAAAACTGGTTTTTATTTTTAAATGGGTTCCAGGGATCGAACTTGTGTCCCTATGCTTACAAGGCAAACATCTTACTTCCTGAGCTGTCTTCTAAGCTCTCTGTGTCTTGTTTTTGGGTGATTTCATAATCTGCCTTTTTAACTACTCAGAACTCAGTTTCAGTAACCAGAGTATGATTTATTGATTGTGGATGTGAGTTTTAAATTCCTCTTTTCTTACTTGTTTTCAATCACTACAGTCCATCAGATAAACTGACGGTGTCAAGAAAAACCGCACACTTTATTGCATGCCCATGCATGGGAGGTACAAGCATACCAGTGTGAGACTAAGGAAAGACAAGATGGTTGAGCCCTTATATAGAGCTTGACATGGACTAAGGAGCAGTTCCTTTGGGAGAAGAAGGTGATGACCTCTATAATGATGGACAAGGCGTATGTCCAGCAAGGTTGTCTGTCTATACAAATGAAACCTGTTTGACCACCTCTGCACATATGTCGGAACCCAGAATCTTCCTTACGTGGGTGGAGCTTTCTCAGGATATGCTGGTGGGTGGATATTAGGTAGCAAAGCCTTTTGTGCACTCTGGTCCTTTATTAATCTGACAGCAACCGATTGCTTCATACAAAGGGATAATTTTTCAGATGTATGCCTACATTTACGGACATTTCCTCTTTATTTGAATAGTCCACAGGGAACACATTTGAGGTGTGTATTTTACTCTCCCATATCTGAAACCACATTGAGCCTACAGAGAAAGGTGAATATTCCCAACAAAACATACAGTAATTATATTTACATAAGCATGACAATATTTTACAGTGGAGAGTTATAATCTTCTTCATAGTCTTATACATTTTATCAGTTCTAAATATTTCATGATTTAAGACCATTAAAAATCATGTAGGAGAAATATGGCTTACGAACAAAGACATGTAATTCAGTTGTTCAAAGCAGGATGAACTTTCACCACGCGACTCTAGCCACACGATCACCGCTGGGATTTAGTGGATGCCTTATTGCTTTGGTCCCCTCTCTCAGGCAACCTCTATTATGTGTTCCCAGACTTTTGGAATGTTCCTATCTTTCTAAGAGTCCCCTAGTCTACATATGATTTATTGGCCAGACCAAGCTCCAGCACTAGATATGCACTTTTTCCTAAAAGACAAACTCACAAAGAAGACACATTTTATAAAAATAGCTTGGGCATGTGACTGCCAAGGGTAGCAGTCTGAGCCAACTCAGCGGTGGCTGAGACCTGAAGAGGAAGGAATAAATACCCACACAGGAAGCCTTCCACTCAGGAAGCACCACAGGCTCAGGTTGCTGCCAGGAACAAGCCGAGCGACCTGAAGGCTTTGAATGGAGTGGCACAGGATGCAGATGCAGACAGCCAAACCCAGGGGTGATGATGGCACAGATACCTTACCCCTGCTCCCTGCTGCTCAGTCGTGCCAATTACAGCCAGTGTGCCTCTCCTCTCTCCAAAGTGGAAAAGGAAAAGTTTTCAACTGGCATCTTCCAATGTCTTCTTTAAAAAATGTATTCCTGCATCATCCTGCCTCATTTCCAATGTAGTGTTTCTTCACTTCAGGTGAAAAGGAGGCATGGGTGATTTAAGAACAGAGAATAATTCTCTGGATAGGGTGGAAGGATTAGCTTTCCTCCAGTCTTCCTGTTCTGATTTAGTAGCTACAAAAGGAAAGGGCTTCTGTTCTTCCCATTTGAAATGTACTTCTTCTGTTTTGGCTTCTATTGAACAGTCTTATCTGACCTAAATAAATGTAGTATCAAGTTAGAGGAAAAAACTTGAATTATAATTTTCTGCCCAATACTGTACAGTATCACAACCATTGGTCTACAGAATGTTCATGTTCTTCCATGTATCCTTGTCTATTCTTCATGCTGTGTTGAGACTGATTCCTCAAGGGAGATGGGATACGCTATGCTGAACAACTGAAAAATGTTTTTCATGTTCTGTGAATGAATTGCGTTTTAGAGACAACTTCAGGGAGGCAAGATTCATCTTGGCTCACTGTTTCAAGGGGATTATAATACATCCTGGTAAGGAAGATACAACAAGGAGGGTGCCCATCTCTAGGGCTGGGGTCACTACATGTGTCCTGGTTAGACTTTATTGTTAACTTGACACAACCAAGAGCCTCTGGGAAGGGTTACAACTGAAGGATCGCCCAGATCAAATTGGCTGGCCATGCCCGTGGGGAACTGTCTTGATTGTTGATGGTTCTGGGAATAGAGCCAGGATACTCTGGGTGGTGCCACTCTTGGGCAGGTGGTTTTGAGTTGCATAACATATTCTTTTACATTTGTAAAATAAAATTTTATTAAATTATTAAATAAAATAAAATAATTAAAGCATTTAAATTTATTATTAAATTAAATTAAAATAAATTATTTAATTTTATTATGCTACATAATTACATCAATCATTACATTATTATCTGCATTAATAATTATAATGTATAATTATTTTATAATTATAATAAATTATGATTGTATAAATAATTAATTTTAGTAATACAAATTTATTGTTTGTTAACTAATAAGTTATTAAATTAATTTATTGACTTAAATATTTTTTAAATTAAAATATAATTACAGCATTTCTCTTTTTTTCCTTCCTCCAGATCTTCCCATATTCCTTCCTTTCAATTTTTCCCATTCCACCCTCTACCAAACTCTCAAAATGATAGGTATATATGGAACTAGGGATACTTTGTAGATAAGAATAAGAATCTTCTTATATTAAAATTTTGATTTTTTTAAAAAAGGAAAGAATTTTCGCTGAGCCAAGGGGAGGTATCTAACAATAAGCAACGCTCCTCTGTGATTTCCGCTCCAGTTTCCAGCCTTGATTTCTCTCAGTGATGGATTGTAATCTGGAAGTATAAGGTGGAATAAACCATTACCTTCCCAAGCTGCTTTCGGACATGGTGTTTATTCACAGCAACAGAAAGAAAATTAGAACACATGGCAGTAGGCCAGACCACAGGTCCTTTATCAACTCAACCCCAGTGACCTTCTGCCTCTCAGACTTCTCCTGGGGGATCCACAGTTTTCAGAGAGACACAGAAAACTGGGGATGGGAGGTAGGCGTGGGAAGTGGGGCATGAGGGGGTGGGGCATAGGGGGTGGAGCATGGGGCATGGAGTGTGAGGGAGTGGGGTGTGGGTGTGAGGCATGGGGCATGGGGTATGAGCACATAAAGCATGAGCCTATGGGGAACATTTCAGTTTCAAACTATAAAGGCAATATAAAGAAATTCTAGCTAGCATACCCAATTCTAGTCACCATTGCAATATATTTCCCCTTGTAGTTAGGGAAGATGAGTCATGTCCCATGATTGTCCCAAAATAAGCCATATACCTTTTAAGGTGATTGCATCTCCTAAGGCCATGATGCTGAGACCTGGCTCAGAACATTGGCATGGTCGTCTGAATATTTCTAGGTACAGTACACATTGCTCTTCGGGGAATGATTCTGAGGTCTGGAGTCTTGAGGCTGACAATGAAAGCAACTGTGCTGAATAATGCGAGCACTCACTGTCATGGGATTGCTTGGGATGAGTGGAACTGTGCAAAAGCAAAGGATGGAATCACGGGTCTTTACCATGTGTGCTCTTTTCTGTACTGTTCCAGAAAGCCATTCTCCTACTTCTTAAACATGTTTAGAACAATAGTTCCCTCTCTGGATAACTTCAGTTTCTGGGATAACTATTCCAGTAGCAGTTGACCAAGGAAAGAGTGCTTGCCTGTGTGGATGCAGACTTGAAGCAAGGCTGCAGATTGAAGAAGGCTGCGCAGAGACACGCACGGCACTCTTTTGCAGGTATTTCCTTCTCTACGCTCAACCTTTACTATAACTCTACTAAATACCTCAGCCAGCAACATTAGTTAGTCTTATGCTCTGGTAGGAGCTTCGTTCTTTGCTACAAAGTAACTTTGAGGCCAGCCTGGGATACATGAGACCTGGTCTCATACAACAAACGAAAAGAAAACAAAACAACCAAACATCAATTTTCCAAAGCCCTTCAGACTACCTTCCATACAACCAAAAGGTACACTAACCCAATCCACACAACCAAACTCAAATAAAAGGCAGGTCACCCATCAAGGGATCTCTGACCCTGAGGGCAGTGCAGCTAACTAAGGTGTTACATTTTCTACCCTATAGGGGTAAGGTATTAGGACACTGCAGTGTCTCCAGTACTCCTGAGTTATAACCCTCAGTAAATAAATCTTGACCAGACTGACTTAAATTCAATCCCTGTAATCCACAAAGTTTAAAAAGACTAAACATAAATTTATGGATAAATATAAAAAGGATTAAACATGAATTTATGAATAAATTCTAGATTAAAATAAATTAAGAACTGTGCACTTTCAGGATAATTGAAAGTTCATATTGTGTCATGATTAAATGCAGATAAATCAATTTATTTTTCCCTTTATTGTTTAGAATACAATTTGTTGTTAAAGATAATCTCACAATTTATAATCCGTATATTTTTATTAAGTGTTAGACTTTACCAGGCTTTATTTTTTTCAAATGGATTGGATATTTAGTAATTATCTTTTCTTCATTTAAGCTTCTTACTGCTTCATAATCCCTGCTCCAGAGTGACCTTTGCCAGGAGGCTGGCTGGCTGCCAAAGAGTGGACATTAGCATCAGAATATGTGTATCTGGAAGGCAGGCTCCCACAGAGGGAGTCTCTTAAAAGTGTATTTCCCAGTTGCCTTAAGGGTTCCAATTAAAAGTGAGTACTCTGTGCTTCGAGCAGAAGGGTTGACAATTGTCAGAGCAATTCTGTGTCTTTATTTTTAAACACTTATTTATTAAGGATGTGCGAGTGTTTCAGTACATGCACATGTGCACTAAGCATTTGTATGGAAGGTAAAAATACAATTTGTGGGAGTCACCTTTCTCCTTCTACCTGTGGGTTACAGAGATTGAACTCAAGTCCTTAAGCTTGTCAGCAAGCACCTTTGTTTGCTGAGCCCCCCCCCCCCCCCCCGCTGGCCCCTGAAAGCTCTTCTGCCCCGAACTTGGGAAACTGGCAACTCTGCACTGGAGAGGTTTTGACTGAGGTTGAGATAAATACTACACGCATTATGCACGGAGATATCTTTCTGGGTCAAACTCAAAGAGCATCCTGGTGTGTCTGTTCATCAACACTTGAAAAGTATGAACCATAAATAAGATGCATTCCCACCAAGGTATTAATATAAATTACTTAGCATATAAACCATTAATTCAAGTTAATAACCACTTTTGAAGTTTTTAAGGATGAAAACAGAAGTCTGGAATGAGATAGTCTGTCTTACATACTTACCTTGTTAGCTCACACGTGTGTGTGTGTGTGTGTGTGTGTGTATGTTCTACAAAAGCACTATATTTTTGAAGAAATTACTAGTTCTTATAAAACATTCCTTTATTTTTGTCATCATAAATATAGCATATTATAAATGGTGAATTAACTCACTTAGATTTTCATATCTAAATTCAGGATACAAGGTACAAATCACTCAGACAGAAGATTTATTTCTTAGAGGAATAAGGGAAATTCTTCCATTAAATCATAATTTATTGAAGAGCCAGGAAAAGGCAGAGGAGAAGAAGCCTGCCTACAGGTGGAGAGCCATGAGTCACACTGATGATCATTCTTTCTGGGTCAATAGAGGACACAGGTTTCCCTTTCCAGGAGGGACAGCAACAGAAGTGTTTCCTTTTTTTCTTTTTTGTTGCTTTTGTTTTGTTGTTGTTTTTATGTTGTTGTTTTTTTGAGACAGGGTTTCTATGTATAGACCTGCCTGTCCTGAAACTCACTCTGTAGACCCCGCTGGCCTCCAACTCAGAAATCCACCTGCCTCTGCCTCCCAAGTGCTGGGATTAAAGGCATGCACCACCACTGCACCATTCACTTTTATACAACTTTATAATATCGGTCTTACAGTTGTTTTCTCACATAAAATAAAATAGTTGTTTAATCAGCTTACTACACCAGATAGTGGGGACACATGATAAGACATGGGGACTTGGACTCTCGCATGTTCACCGGTTAGGGTTGGTTAGGGTTAGGGTTAGGTTTACTGTTGGGGCTTGTTGTCTAGTATTTTGGATCCCAAGCAGCTGTAATGTGTGTGACATATGTCCTCTACAAAGAAGCACTGTCGTTGGTGATCTAAGCTATTCCCATCTTTCTGATAAAAGGCATGGGACCAATTTGAAGTTCTGTCAGGAAGTTAGCAAGTTGGAACCTGAAGGACAATTAAGCTCAGCAAAAATGTGAGTAAAATGTTTTTAAGAATTGCAGGAAGCAGAGCCAGAAGCCTGAAGTAAGGAGTGAACAGGACTTTTATAAATTTGTTGTTATTTTTTTTAATTCATGTATAGGTGTGTGTGTGTGTGTGTGTGTGTGTGTGAGAGAGAGAGAGAGAGAGAGAGAGAGAGTGTTGTGAGAGTTTCAGTGTGTCTTTGAATATATGTGTGAGTGTGTGCATGAGCATGTGAGTGTGTGTGTAAGATTGTGAGTGTGTGAGAGAGTGCATGTTAGTGTGTATGTGTGTGTGAGTGTGTGTATGAGTGTGTGTAAGTATGTGTTTGTGTGTGTGTGTGAGTGTGTTGTGTGAGCTTGAGTGTGCATGAGTGTGTTTTGGTGTGAGTGTATGTGATGTGTGTGTGTGTGTGTGTGTGTGTGTGTGACATGCATGAAATGGAACAGCTTGGATCCTCTGGAGCTGGAGTTACTGGCAACTCTGAGCTCTAAAAGAGCTCAGACATGTAGTCTTCAGCTCCTGGAATTATGTTTTAAGGAAACAGAAGACTTCCTCTATGGCTGGAGCTGAAGGTATATCAGGGTGGGGGTAGAAGAGTTTTTCCTGGACAGAGGAAAGCACTGTTAGAAAAGAGGCTACAGAGCTGCAGGACCACACCTTCTCCAGGATGAAGGGAGTGCCACGGTAAGAGCATAACGGCTGGGGGATTGTAAAACAGACTAACACAAAATTCTATCCACAAAGCCATTACTTGTGTTTTCCATATGCCGCCCTTCTAAAGTTTGAAGACAATTGATACACTCAGGTTCATCCTTCACATGGGAGTATTTCTAAAGCTTTCATCAATATAATCACCTTTTCCTGGAAGACCATATTTGCATCAATATAATCACCTTTTCCTGGAAGACCGTATTTGCTTCTGAGTGAAGAAGTTTTACCTGTGTTGCTGTGATAAAACACGTTGATCAAACGCAGCAACTTAGGGGAAGAAAGTTTATTGCTTTATACTACCAGGTAACAGTCCATCATTGAGGGCTGTCAGGGCAGAAACTTGAAAAGGAAGTCAGCCGTGGAGGAACTTGGAGCAGAAATCATGGAGGAGCACGATTTGCTGCTTGCGCTTGGGCTCATTTGCTCACTTACGTTAAGGTAGCTTTCCTAGGGATGGCATTGCCCCAAATGGGCTGGATTCTCCTGAATCAACTAATAGTCAAGCCAGTCCTCCACAGTCATGTCCTCAGGACAATCTGATCTACGAATTCCCTCCGTTAAAGCTTCTCCTCTCAGGATACTCTAGCCTACAACTTAGGCTAACTAGGCTTCTATACTCTTCAGAATAAAGGGAAACCAAAGTGGAATGGAATGACCCAGATGTGAATACAGATAGCGTGGATCTCGTTGCCTTTAATTTTTTCTGGATATCTTTCTTTAATTATAGAATTACAGATTTCTGGCATATCATTTCTTTATCTTGAGGTCCTAAAGAGAGACAGATGTGTATTTTTCTAAGTAAAATCAATATGCGGCTGATTCTTCCCCGTTACGTGTAAGTTAGACTTCTCATGCTCCTGTACAGTGTCATGTTTCTCTTGCGTCACATTGTTTCTGTCCCTCAAGCTTGTTTTGCATCTCACTTGTCATTTTAGACACTTGCAGCCTATCTCTGCTCACGTCACTTGAAAATTTAATAAGACTGATTCCTTATCTACATCCAGCCAGACACTTTTCTCTGGAACCACTGAACAGGTTGATAAGAATATATATATTCTAACTTCATTTATTCAGTCAGACACAAATCTGCTCAAGTGTTTTCCAAACTATACTTTGCCCATACATAATAATAATATCATAAAAAACACAGACAAATGCAATGCAGGAATAAATTCAAATGATATATTTGGCAGTAATTATAACATCTAGTGTTGTAAATCCCTTTAGAACGGCATCTTGAATGGCATCTTGAAATCACTTCCTTCTGATTTGTCAAGTGTGTTTTATCCTTTTAACACTCTGTCAAGAACATACTTGTGAAACCTTTTTTGGCACCAGCATCATCTCCTTTAGTGTTACATTCTATATAGAGCATTCTCTTCCCACTGATAATGATCCAGCCTTCAGTCTCAACTCTTCTCTCTTGCAGGGCTTCTAGAAGCCTATTGCAGTATTATGTCATCACCACTGTACTTTTGTTTACCAAACTATAATGTGTACAATCCATTTTCTACCTATATCTTCCATTTAACTCTATGAAAACAACTGTCTCTCTGTTGACAAGATGGGACCTGAGTGCTTATCCCTTGGCATCATAGTTAGGGTTTCCATTGCTGGGAAGAAACACCATTACCACAGCAACTTTTATAAAAATATTTAATTGGGACTGGCTTACAGGTTCAGAGGTTCATTCCATTATCATCAAGGCAGGAGGTATGGCAGAGTCCAGGCAGGCAGGCACAGCACTGGAGGAGCTGAGAGTTCTACATCTTGATCAGGAAGCAGCCAGGACAAGACTGTCTTCCAGGCAGTAGGAAGAGGGTCTTAAACCCCACTCCTAAAGTGAAACATTTCTTCCAACAAGGCCATACCTATTCCAACAAGTTTGTACCTCCTAATAGTGCCCCTCCCTGGGTCAAGAATAGTCAAACAACCACACTTGGTACTATATGGTCCAGGAGAAAACATGCCAGCAGTATCTGGCTCGGTGCATGTACCTAGTGATAGTCATCCACTAAGTGGGTTGGAAAACTGAAGTTCTCTTATCCAGTACTTAACATAAGTTCTTCCAACCTCTTCCCCAGGTTAATCAAGTACTTAACCTAAGTCCCTCCAACCCTCTTTCCAGGTTAACCAAGTACTTAACCTAAATGGACAACATAAACATTTTGGTCTTGCTTCTTCTTGAGCTTCACATGGTCTATGAATTTTATCTTGGGTATTCCCACCTTTTGGGCTAACATCCACTTATCAGTGAGTGCATACCATGTGTGCTCTTTTGTGACTGGGTTACCTTACTCAGGATGATACTTTCTAGTTCCACCCATTTGCCTAAGAATTTTATGAAGTCATTGTTTTGAATAGCTGAGTAGTACTCTGTTGTGTAAATGTATACCATTTTTTGTACCCATTCCCCTGTTGTGTTAACTTTTACAGCAAGTACTAATTATCTCAAAGTTTTATCAACACTGTGATCATATTGTTTCTATTGAAATCCTCTGTGCATCATTTCTCTGTCTGCAACACACACCTCTGTCTTCCTCTTGGAATTCTGTGCTTCAAGGAGAGTCTTCTGACGACTTAAGTTAGAACCCGTGCTTTTGTCAATTGAGGTCATGGCCCTCTAGGATAGGAGACAGGGAATGAAATAATAATAACCTCAGTTTGAGATTTTTGTTTTGTTTGTTTGTTTGTCTTGCTTGCTGCATTCAGCAATACACAGTAACTTTCCAGTTCTGTTTTTCTACCTACAACAGTAAGTTTCTGTTTCTCTGAGCTGTGGCCCATTTCCCATGACAAGAAGTAGGACTCTATGTGTTTGTCATAACACAAACAACAGGGACATTGGAACACCTGTTCTTACCCCAGCCAGTGAATGATTAGAGACAGAAATCCAATCCCAGCCACAGGAGGAATATGTAGATACTCTTATAGTTCTGGAAAGAGGGAGAAGCCGGATTACACTAGGTAGGAACCCCTAAAGCCAAATAAAAACTCCCCAGAGTCTATAGCCTCCCCAGAACTGGGAGGTCTTCCTCTATGCCAGAGATCTGTAAGACTTCCTGATAAACACTTGCATTTTGCATAGGGCTGTTTTCTGCTCTTTAAATTCTTTAACTGATGGAGAACTACACACCGACTCATTATTTCATGGTATGCATTATGTTTAAGCATGAAATATTTTTAAAATTTTTCCCTGGTTTCCACACTTGGGCACCAGTTCTTTTGTTTTCTAATGTGTATCTGTAGCTTTATAGCATTGATCTCATAGCTGTGTGCTAAGTATTTGCTAATCAAAATGAGATCAGCATATATTTACATTAATTCTTCTTCTGAGCTACTGATTTAATAGCATATACCTATTAGTGACTTTGTATTTAACTATTATAATAAGAATAGTTGGCACAAGGTCAAAAGCATTTCTTCATTTTAATTTTGAAATTATGCTTTGTTATTCTTGTATGTATGAACATCAAATCTATGACCACTTGGTTATATTCTTCATAATTGATGCTGAGATTTTAAATACTATAAAAATTGATGTGTGAATAATTTTGGAAGGAATTTTTATCTTTTATCCTTTTCTAGGTTGTCTTCCTATTAAATATCACATTGTGCTTGATTTAATAAAATATATTTTACTCTCTTGGTAATATTTCACATATTTAAAAATGCTTCCTAATATAAGGTACCTTTAAATGGTTACTTTATTTTGCAAGTTGCATTGAAAATTAAATTTTTATAGTTATATCTCCAGGGAATTTTTTGCTGACATATGACAGGAATTTTGACTATTTTTCTTGGCTATAGTTGCATAATTAAATGTTGTATATTTTGAAGTTTATTTTCAATATATGCTATCAAATTTTTAGGATTAAACACTACATATGAAATAGCACAGTTTATGCTACATGTTATAGTAAATAGTTATTATTTACCATCTCTTTCCCTTTGACTCCCTTTTCTCCTTATTAATTCACATACAATTACCGCCATGAACAATTAGCATTTTACTATACTCTCGGATATAATTATAGATCCTGTTCTGTTTCAGTTAGTTCTACTTTGTCTAGACTGTCATAAAGTTATTAATTTATTTTTGATGCTTTGATTGTAAGCCTAGCCTTTAATGGCGGAGCCATTCTTCCTTGCTCATATTTATTGTTATTTGTTTGTTTGTTTTGAGAGACAGGGTCATTCACATTGTAGTGTGAGTTCATTTACAGTGTTGTTCATATGGGTTTAGGGCTGACCAGTTGGGACTGGATAACCTAAAAGAGCTTGCTTTAATCAGGGTTTCTATTCCTGCACAAAACACCATGACCAAGTAGCAAGTTGGGGAGGAAAGGATTTATTCAGCTTACACTTCCACATTGCTATTCATCACCAAAGGAAGTCAGGGCAAGAACTTGGAGGCAGGAGCTGATGCAGAGGCAATGGAGGGGTGCTGCTTACTGGCTTGCTCTCCCTGGCTTGCTCAGCTTGATCTCTTATAGAACCCAGGACTACCAGCCCAGGGATGGTACCACCCAAAATGGGCCTTCTTTCCCTTGATCACTAATCAGAAAATGCCTTACAGCTGGATCTCATAGAGGCATTTCCTCAAGGGAGGCTCCTTTCTTTGTGATAACTCTAGCTTGTATCAAGTTGACACACAAAACCAGCCAGCACAGGGCTCATCCCTGGAGAAGACTGATTCTCTCAGCAGCCATTAATTAATTAATTGTAGTTCTTCATCTGGGGACAGAACAGATTGCCACATTGGCAGTGTCAGTTGGAGTTGTCATTTTCTAGATCATTTTTAGGAAACCATATTGTTGAGATTTCACGGGGGCAGCTTCCTTGTCGTATGTGTTATCTCACTACAGACACCCTAATCCTTTGGGGTGATCTGTTACCCACTCTTCTGAGATGTTCCTTGAGCCTTGGGTATAAGGTTGTGTAGCTGAGGTAATATTCGGGGTTGAGCATCTCAATCAATTGTTTTCTGAACTTTGAAGAGTTGTGAATTTATGTGATGATCTCTGGTGCAGAAAGAAGCTTCTTTGATGAGACATGAGGGAGGCACCTATTTTAGATATGAGAATAGGTATTTATTAGACTTGGTTAGGAAAGCAGTTGTAGTTGGTTCTCTTCTAGGGTATGTGGCCTCACCAGTTACTGGGAGTAGGGCTGGATTTACAGTACTTGGCATAAGTCCCTCCTATGGAGTAGGACTTAAGCTTAACTTGGTGGCTATTGGTTAGCAGGGTATAAATGGCTCTATTGTCCTTTTGGAGATATCTTATTATACTGGTCATTGTTGCTCACATCCATTACATCTTGATAGGACTGACTGGTTTTTGTTTTTTTCTTCTTCACTGGCATCTTGTAAAGCTCCTTCTAGTACCATGAGAGGTTGTCCCCAGGCAGCAGAATATTTTTAATTTTAGACTAACTTAAGTTTACAAGTATTTTATGTAGGTTTCATATGTCATAGGAGTAAAAGGGAGCTACAGTAGAATTCTAGTTTCTGTTAATTCTATCTGTTTAAGCAATGTTGACAGCATAAAATAAGTTGAAAATATGTTTTATCATTTTTAGAGTTCTATGGTCTCCTCTACTCCTGCCCTTAGTGTATCTCAGAAATTTACACAAGTTTGTATTCATTTCTCTGAGAACACCAAGAGGTATCTTATTTCACTGACTCTAATACTCATTAACTTTGTTATTATTTATAGCTTTCTTTATATATAAGAAAGAAGAGAAATGGCTACTAAAATATGAATAAAATATTACTGTTCAAGACTTTCTCTTTTATATATTAAACTATTTAGAAATATTAAGATACAGGTTTGTTTATTTGTTTAGGTATTTTGAGACAGAATGGCCTTATATTCATGATATGACTACTGACAACCTTAAATTCCTGATCCTTCTGCACTTATCTTCCGAAGACTGGGGTTATAGGTGTGTTCCATCATGCCTTCACTATGCAGTGCTAAAAGTTGAACTCAGAGCTTTGTGCATGTTAAGTTAGAACTAGCTCAACATAGTTTTTAAAAAGTTGTTACTCATAAATTATTTACATGCATAAAACAAATATGTTTTCCCTAAGCTTTCCCTATATTCAGAACTCTACTCTTCTGAAACTCCTTCAGACTCCAGATCATTCTGGTATACCTCTTGTCATACAGCAAGGACTTTGATGAGGTCGGTCTGTTAGTGGAGGCTCCAAAGTTGTGAGGATTTGATTTCTCAAGTGCTGAAACAATTTTGTAAGTCTTGCAATGCACATAGCATGCCAATAATCACATCAACCTAGGCATTGAGTTTAGGTATCTTCCAGCTTCATAGGTACCAAAGCATGGAGAGTTCGGGGGTCATTGTGAATGAAACAGCAGTTGGGTTCTCCTTACTGCACTGTCCATAGCTAAACTATAGGCAAGTGGCTTTAATTACATCTAAAACTATTGACATGTTCTGTTTATCCATCTGCTTATCACTGGTTCATTTCCACAGCCACTCTTTGCCCAAAGTCACTCAAGTCTTTCATATGGATGACCATCTAACTCTCAGAGCGGCGTCTCCACATCCTCTTTTTGGCCTTTAGGATTTTGCTTTTACCGGTTTTCTCAAATTCCTTGTTTTGACCTTGAGCCACTGTATAATATGCTTCCTCCCCTGTACCATCAATCATTGACTGATGTGTGCCAACTGCTTCCGAATCTCAAGCATGCTCTTTTCTTGAATCTCTGACATCAGTAGCACATTCTCATCCTGGGGTGTCAGCATAAATGTCATTGCTTCATAGACAGTTTCCCAATCTCTCTCCTAACTTGTTCGCTGCTCTTGTTATTCTCTAGTTCCAAGTACATTTACTCCAAGAATAGATTGTGGTGGCATTTCTCATCTTGTACTTCCCCTAAGCCAACTTCCTTTTGTCTTATGTCAGGAATACCAACTGGACATTGTCATCTTTTCTTCTGGCTCTCTCCAGCCTCACCATTTTTTTTTTTTTTTTTTTGCCAGAGTCTACTTAGTATAGTTTGTTCCAACATAGTTGGCTGGCACTAAAATTTTCAGAGTGACAGAACACACAAATTATCCTATCCACAGCATACAGCTTTGCTTCCTTGCCCCTGATCAATATTCTTGGTGTTAAAAAACTTACAATTTATGTTAGGTGCCTCCTGAACTCAGTTTCTCCCCTCCCTTTCACTGGGAGATGAGCAGCTGCAGTTGTCCATGGCTCCCAAGTGTTTGAGAAACATAGCCCAGATCTGTAAAACTGACAAATGAGTTGAAAGCATATTTACATCTCACAGAGTAATATAATGACAACTTTTAAAACATCTCCATGAAAACAGAGGTCTTAGACTTAGGAAGACGCCTATGTATGGTTTAGCCCAGCTGAAGGTAACATTAAATTGCCTTGGTCACAGGGAATTATTAGTTTGTGCTTTGAGTCTCTCTGTGTTTTCCATTTGAGTTATGAATATCACTATGACATTTATGTCTACAGGATGCAAGGGAGGAGCACATGCTAACAGGCAGAGCTTCATACAGACTCTCTCACTTTCTCGGGGTGACATTATCCTTGGGAAGCTCTCACTGACATGTCAGGTACCAACATTCCAACATCTTAGTATCCTTTTGGGCTGATGAGATGAGAGCTGGGACATGATTGAGATGTTATAGGGCACAACAAATCTTGTCTTCAATCAGCTGTGACCTGAGGGGAGCTCTTTAGAGTTGAGTGATGAGCTGGCCCTGGAATATTGAAGACTGTAAGTGTGGAACTTAGGTAGTGTGGGAGGCTTTGCAACACATAAATGGCTGTTATCTGCTCTGTGAGAAGCTAAGTCACCTTCAGGGCATCTTAAATAAGCCAGGATTTAGATAGGATAGAAGAGAATAATCTATTAGCATAGTTTCAAGGGGTGAAAGGGTGTTGGATAGCAATTTTCCTTAATTGATACGTTCTGTTTTGGAGGGAAGCTCCTTATGACTCGGGAAGTAAACAAATCTTACAAGGCTCAGGAAGTAAACAAAATTTACAATGATCAGGAAGTAAAGAACTCACAATTCCCTGAAATTTGCAAATCTTAAAAGGCTCTGGGAAGGTTATATAAATAGTGATGATTTCTCTGACTAGGAAACACTCTGACCTGTCAAGCTGTCTGTAAGTTCTTCATGGTGTTCAAGGGATGCAGCTCTTGAGACTTGTCACCCATGCTGGGTGGGAATTTGTTTTTGTTGCTGTGATACATCATTACCCAAAGCATCCAGGTGAGAATATGTTTTATTTGGCTTATAGTAACATGTCACAGTTATTCATGAAGAGAAATCAGGGCAGAAACTCAGAGGTAAGGCCCAATGCAGAGGCCATGGAGGAGTGCTGCTTACTAGCTTGCTTTCCATGGCTTGATTAGTCTGCTTTCTTACAGAACCTGCTAAGGGTCATCTAAGTGTGCCAGCCCTCCCACATCAACCATTAACCATCTAAACACCCTGCAGACTTGCCTACTGATCAATCTGATGGAGGAAATTATTTAATTGTTGTTCCTTCTTACAGTATTCTAGCTTGTGTCAAGGTGACAAACTGTTAGCCAGCACAGGTAGCTATGTTTTGGGTGATGCAGCTGCCTTTGGGTGATCCATAGTCATGTCAGTAACCCCAATAAACTCACTAGCTTACTAAGCTACACTTCAGTGGAATGTTCCTTTGGTCTGTCATTGGTACTCTATCTGTGGTGGATAGATTTTTGTTCCAAGTCTCCCTAGGGAGAGTCACATAACCTTGGTCTCAGCTGTTAGAAAAAGGGCACCTGGAAATCATGACAGGAAATCCATGAAACTGAGTAGGCCAGTCATAATTAAGAAGGACTTTCTCCCCTATGTCCATTTCCCGGACTATTTCAAACATCTCTCTGAACATACATAGGTCTGTGTATAATGAAATCTGACAGGTGGGTAATGCATTGTATGTGATATATTGCTGTTGGCAAGTCTCCTTATCTAAAAGGCTTTCCACAGTGCTGCTGTTCCTGTATAAAGCAGTTGCTTAGCCCAGAGATCAGGAAAGCTGCTGGGTCTGTCATAGACTGTACCTGGTAGATTGGCTCAGGATCAAGGTGCATTGAATTTATACTTGAGGAATGATTGGCTCAGGATCAAGGTGCATTGAATTTATACTTGAGGAATCACTTACACTGCCTTGAGCTGGTTTCCTTCTTCCTTGGGAAGGTTGGCCCTGGAGACTGAGACTGTCATGTCCAGACATTGAGATTTCTCTGGTATGTCACAGATAAGTCACTGTGGGTGGGTGCAGGTGCACCTAGGAAGCAAGGCTTGCTAATAGACAAGAGGGAAGACTGATGCTGGAATAACAGACCATGGGGGCTTCCCTGTCAGCAGGAGAAATCAGGCTCTCATGGGAGTCTAATAACTAATAACATATTAGTTATTCTAATTGTCTCATATTTTCCTGGCCCCACACTTGTATATATTCATGTAAGTGGCATCATGTACCTCATGTGCCTTGGGGACAGATTTCTTCCCTTGCTGATGCTTCTATTAAAACTGTTTTCATAAAAAATCAGTTTAATCCTTCTCCAGGGTCTAGCCTGGTGAGTCTGCTTGTAAGGATCCTATCCTCTCTCCGTGCACCCTCCTTAAATACACAGATCTAGCCTGGGGTCCCATTTGCTCAAGAATTAAGGCCAACGATTAACAAGTGGGATTTCATAAAGGTATAATACTTTTTCACAGCTAAAGAAATAATCAACTTGGTGAAGATGAGTCCCACAAAATGGCAGGGAATCTATGTCCTTTGTACATGGGACAGAGGATTGACATATAAAATAGTGCCTTCTGGTTTCCCTCTGCGCCTGGAGCTGATCTTGTCCACAGAACTCCATACCCAAATACAAGCAGGAGAGAGCTGGTCTCCCAGGAGTGCCAGCACACCTGTGAGCACAGGTGAGATCACCACTTCTGCTCAGAGGGGCTCACCCAGCACTCTCAGAACACAGGAATGGAGAAGCAGCCTGGGATAGGATCCTTCCAGTTTCTGTCTGCCTCCCAGAGCTGACCCTGCACCACAGCTCTCCATACCCAAATTCCTCCCAGAAAGAACTGCTCTCCCAAGAGTACTGACACACAAACTTGCAGGAGGGACAAGCCACAGTCAGAGACAGGAAGACCAGCTTACGCCAGAGATAACCAGATGGCAAGAGGCAAGGACAAGAATATAAGCAACGGAAACCAAGGCTACTTGGCATCATCGTAATCCAGTTCTCTCACCACAGTGAGCCCTGAATACCCCAACACACCAGAAAAACAAGACTCTGATTTAAAATCACATCTCATGATGATGATAGAGGACTTTAAGAAGGACATAAATAACTCCTTTAAAGAAATACAGGAGAACACAGGTAAACAGTTAAAAGCTCTTAAAGAGGAAACACAAAAATCCCTTAAAGAATTACAGGAAAACACAACCAAACAGGTGAAGGAATTGAACAAAACCACCCAGGATCTAAAAATGGAAACAGAAACAATAAAGAAATCATGAAGGGAGACAACCCTGGAGATAGAAAATCTAGAAAAGAGATCAGGAGTCATAGATGCAAGAATTACCAACAGAATACAAGAGATGGAAGAGAGAATCTCAGGTGCAGAAGATACCACAGCAAACCTTGACACAATAGTCAAAGTAAATGCAAAATGCAAAAAGCCCTTAACCCAAAACATCCTGGAAATCCAGGACACAATAGAAGACCAAACCTAAGGATTATAGGTATAGAAGAGAGTGAAGATTCCCAACTTAAAGGTCCAGTAAATATCTTCAACAAAATTATAGAAGAAAATTTCCCTATTGCGGATGCCAAGAAGTGCTTGCTGACAGGAGCCTGATACAGCTGTCTCTTGAGAGGCTCTGCCAGATCCTGACCAATACAGATACAGAGGCTTGCAGCCAACCATCAGACTGAGCACAGGGACTCCAATGGAGGAGTTAAGGGAAGGACTGAAGGAGCTGAAGGGGCCTTATCTGGCATCAATGGGAGGGGAGGCCCTTGGTCCTGTGAAAGCTTGAAGACCTATTGTGGAGGAATGCTAGGGCAGTGAGGAGGGAGTGGGTAGGTGGGTGGGGAAGCGCCCTTATAGAGACAGGGTAAGGGGGAATGGGAGAGGGGTTTCCAGAGGGGAAACCTGGAAAGGGGATGGAATGTGAAATATAAATAAATAAAATAAATACGTGAGCAACCAAAAAGAAAGAAAGAAAAACAAACAAAAAAAAAAACAAGAAAAAACAAGAAAAATGGCAACAATAAATATGTTAATTTGATGTTAATCAATTGGGTATGTAATAACAAACAATAAGCTCTACAATCATATTCACATAAGTGACATCCATAAACTGAATAGGTCTTACTCATGTGTTTAGGAACATATAAACACAAATATGCATATAACAACAATTAATAAAAAAAATAGGCCTTGAATTTGAAAGAGAGCAAGACTTGGCTGATAGGATGGTTTTGAGGGAGGAAAAGAACAAAGTGATGGAATTCTTCTCAAAAAGGAAATTAATAATTTAAAAAGAAAATGATCTAGTGTTATAAGCAAAAATAGATAGCATTAGATTAGTAATTGAGGGACCACAAATAAAGATGATGATGAAGTCAGGCATTTGCTGTGCTATTGGCTAGTCCTATTGTTATTTTTTAATGATACAACTAAGAAGCCCAGCTTTTATAGTTTTTTATTTTTCTAAGTTTTTTTTTTTTTTTTTAACTGAGAATATTTTGGTCTGTTAGTTGCCTCACCCCTGTTAATTATGTGTGGCTATGAACATTTTGTGACTTGTGTTTTCACTCGTGGTATTTGTTGTTGAAAAGACATTCTGGGTGAATGTGGGTGAACGTATTACCTTTTTGTTTTTTGTTTTTTTTCAGGTGGGTGCTTTTAGTGTGTTAAGAGAAACTGAGATTGCAACGATCCTCTTTCCTGTTTGCTCTGACATTTTACTGTTTTTTTACCTTCAGTGATGTCTTTAATCATATGACCCTGAGTTTTACATCTGACATGAAGTAAGGGGTGAGTTTTACATTGTTTCCAACATGGCTTAGTGTGTGTTCACGTGTGTGTGTGTGTGTGTGTGTGTGTGTGTATGTGTGTGTGTATGTATATATGTGTGTTGTATATGTGTATTTGTGTGTTTATGTGTATTCGTGTGTGTGTGTGTGTGTGTGTGTGTGTGTGTGTAAATTAGAGGATGCCCTGTAGGAGTTGGTTCTCTCCTCTTTCCAGTGTCACCCAGGAATCCAGCCCAGGTTGCCAGGTTTAGTGAAAAGAGGTCATACCCTCTAAGCCATCTTGCTGTCCCCAAATTAGCAGTTTTATGACAGTTCATAAGGTGTGATCTCCACCCAGTCTCAGTTCTTGATGGAATATTCAAACGTCAATCACAGCATGCTTTCCATTAAATATATGGGTTTGTTTCTCCCACCAAGTTTTGAGTTATAGACTTAGAGAACTATATCTTCTTTTTTATTTATATCCTTTAAAAACAGTGTGTACTTATTAAGTAGACAATAAATCATGTTCAGCTGGATCTATAACACCCCTGGCTCTGAAGGGAACAATAATGCTGAAATGCTTTTCCATAGGACCCCCTTCAGAGATAATGCTCCCACATTGTCTCTTGTTCTGATATGGAATGCCTTTTGCTATTTATCTCCAGTAGTGCAGTGTCACTCAGGGTGTTGGCAGAGCTAAGATGTGATAAAGCACCCGAGTGTATGTTCTTGTTACTTTAGTCACAAATTAATTCCCAGTATAGTTCTACAAACAATCAGCAGTAGATAATATTTAAAAGATGCAAGTATGGAGAGGCATGTTATACCTAGTCAACTTTCAAGTGGCCTGATCTAGGGAAGTAGCATTGTGAGGGAGCCATAAAAAGGTTGGCAGAAGAAAGACCAGGTTATTTTGTTTCTTGGTTTGCTGGGGACAAGAGTGAGGGAGAAGTAAGCACTCCTATGTGAGGTTGGAGAAATGGAAAAGCCATTTACTAAGGCATGAAACCTAGGAAGAGAAAACATGGGGAAATGTTTGAGTTTTGACGTTTGCTTTAAAGGTAAATGGGGCACCTGAGTGAAAGTCTCTGTATTGATTGGAAAGGACTGTGCTGGGGCTCGGGTCCTGTCCTGAACTCGGGTCCTGCCCTGAACTTGGGTCCTGCCCTCCCATTCCCAAGTCTTGCTCTTCAGTATCACACACTGGCTTCCTGGTTCACCTCACACTGAACTCAGACTTTCTGTCTGGGTGGGAACCCCAAGAGCCTCTTGGGCCCTCAGGAAAACTTTCTTTGCCCATCCCTTCCCCCGCCTGGAATCCAAGCCCCCTCTGCTCAGCTTAATCATATCACCTGCACTGATATTCTGTGGCTTTGTGAATCTATGAATTACTTTCACTTGAATGCTCACGGCTTGTTCTGAGTCTTCCATAGTCATCGAAAGCAATGCCCTGTGTGCCTGTGGTAGGCTCATCCACATTAAGCAGAGAGCTTTGCATGCATCTAGTCACTCCTGAGTATTTGCTGAGTCAATAAAGGAGCAATAAATGAGCAAGCCAGCACTGTCCTGGAGCTGCAGTTTTCTGTGTTGTTGTGTTAGAATTACCATCCTTAGAAAGTCTTTTAACAAGAGTCTTTGAGTTTCAGTTTTCTTATCTGTAATGTGGACATACACATACATACATTGAATACTTAAGGAATATGGAACTTTTTACAGCAATGGTGGAGACTGAACTTTGAACTTAAAGCATAGTGCATTGTAGGCAGTCATACAACCTCTGAACTACATACCCAGCTCCAAATATAGTATATTGTTAATTGTTCCAGTCCACCATTGTACCAGGCATAGCTGTAGTTGGTTATTCTACACTGGGTAGATACACCTGTGTGTATCTTCTAAGGCCAGCAGTACAACACTTCGACACACAGTGAGGTCAGTTGAAACTCATCCTGCTCCAGAATGGTTCTTCCCTGTGCGCTGCTGCACAAAAAGATTTTGGACTCCATTTCTGATTCTTCACTTTCATGTTCTATAGCTCATTCACTGATCCCTTATATTAAAAATTGAAAATAAAAAAAGAGTCATGACTAAACACTCTATCATTTTCTAGATGTTAGGCTACACAAAGATATGCTATAGAAAAACAAAGCCATCCCCCCAAACATGCTCCTTGCTCACAAAAAGCTTACAGATGGGAGTGAGAAGAAATATGAAAGAGAAAAATCACTTCCCAGAAACTGAAAGACGAAAAGCTTGAGGCAGGTGTTTAAATAAGCATGGCTCTGTCTGCTGGGGAAAGAAGACTCTGAAGGTGTTCTGTTATGTTGGAGCTGAGGTGTAAGGTGGCCAGGCAATGGTGACAGAAGGCTGGAGAGAGAATGACAGGCCCTGAAAAAGATGCTGATAGGAGTAAGGACTCAGCACATGGGAAGAACTGAAGGTCTGGGTGGAGGCAGATACCAAGGAGGAGGACCAGACAAATGAGGCTGGGCTGTTAGTCGGTGGTCTGAGGGCTTAAGAATGGTCTGGTGTCAAATAAAAATAGCACAAAAGTACATACTTGACTGGGAATTATCTCCATCATACCCTTCCCTGCATCCTTATCAAAAGAGATTGTTCTAGGTTTTCCCTAAAGACCTCATTTTTCTGATGTTGTAGGCACCTACAGCTCTGAAAGCAGTGTAAGGATTGTCTTCTAAGTGGGCTAGAGGATGTCAGACCTGGAGATGCTTCCTCCTCAGGCTTGCCCTCCCTGCAGACTTCCAGTTCACATTCATTTCCTTGGTCAGATAAAAGCACTGTTAAAATTCTTGTTGGAATAAATGTCTGTGCAAAGAGCAAGCTTCTGCAGCCTTGGAGTGTTTGCACCACAGATCAGGGTTTCTGTATTTAAAACTTAAACTGTGCCTTTATTAAGAGGAGGTAATGACTTAGACACTATTGTCTTCTCTCTAGAATAACAGTGTTTTGGCATGTACATCGGCATCAGGATGCTCACTCTGCAACCTGCAGACAGGGTTTTAATTCACATACAGCACCTGCAGAAATGCATGGCACTTTAAGTAGCTCAGGTCTCACAGAACGAGGGGAGAAGTTCCCCGCTTCCTTTCTGAGACCTGGCAGATCTGTCTCCCCTGCAGGGATGCACATACTATGATTTGATCAAACATAGTTCCTGTTCCCTCCACTCCAGTTCTTACCTTCATTCCCCAACTACTTTCCTCTTCCATTTTTCATGCACTCAGTATTTTAAAAAAATCTATAGAGTCCACTAACTACAACTACTTATGGGTATTAGTGTTGTGGGAAATATTAAACAAGAGTGGTGAGTTCCCTCGCTAGTGCCCTGCTACTCTCTGCCCCAGCTGGCTGGCTGGCCATGTACTGGTGGGCAATGGCCAACCTGTTTTTATCTCATGGAGACTCTTACTCAGATCTCCATAATCTCTCCACCCAGATCACTAAGTTTCTACTGGCAGGTCGCTACCATGCCAGCCTCATGCTTCAAATGCCTTTGTGAAGCACATCAGGCAAACCCAGGCTTTGCCACTATACCTTTCTCTCTTGAACCCAGACTGGCCACCACGTGATGGAAGACACAACACAAACTTTGTTCAGAAACAATGGTAACTCAACTGCTTGGTGCAAAAACTAAAATCCTAATCCTGTAAGCTTTATTAAATCCTCCAGAGGCAAATCCTGGCAGATTTGCCATTGAAACTGGGAGACACTAGTAGCTACATCTTGTCCTCATGGTGTCCCTGTCCCTAAAAGGGCTCTCTCACCTTCTCCTCTCTTCCCCTATCCAAACCGGAAGTCCCTCCTACTTGCCCAGTGATTGGCTCCTTTATTCATTAGGGGATTGGTCCACAAGAAGTCACCTGAATACCTGACTCACTCCTTGTCTGCAGTCCCTCCCAGGACAGCAGAATTAGCATCAAAATACAAACAGCACCAGGCCCATCCACAACATATTAGAGCATGAGTACCCTGTGAGGCTACATACTTTTGAAGAAAACTGACTAATCCATGTCTAGCCATCAATGGCCAACAGCCCTTCAGGTATGAACTCCATGACTCCACCCTGTGCTACGATTTCATCTGGTTTGATCTTGTGAGGACCCTCTGCATGAAGACACAGCCACTGTATGTGTATATATATATATATATATATATATATATATATATATATATATGTGTGTGTGTGTATATATATATGATATATATTTGTTTATGTATATGGGAATTTATCAGGATATTAGCATTAGGTTCTCCTGTAGGCTCTATTACTTAGTCAGCAATGAGTTTTTCATCTAGTTGTTGATATAAGGCATGAGTTCTGTCTTTTTGGAAGTGAATGGCAAATCACCGAACAAGCATATCATTATTTATATCAGTGGGCATCTTTTCAGGCCAGTTGTTATTGTATATTACAGGATTTAAAGCCGAGTAAGACTTTTCTCCCTTGTACACTGTATGGATAGAAACTTCTAGCACCATAGAAACTGATAAATGGGCAATAAAAGCAGGGAGTTTGCATACAATGGAATGCTGCACAGCTGTAAAGAAAAATGAAATTCATAGGTATATAGTTGGACCAGGAAATAATTATTCTGAGTAAGGTAACCCAGACACAGAAAGCCAAACCCTATACATTATCTCTCCTTTGTGTATGCTAGCTTTGAAGCTTTACATATGTGTTTTTAAATTGGACTATCTATAGAAATCAGGAAACTAACAGGGGCTTTGGAATGGGCTTCAGTGAAAGTGGGATAGAATATAGCTGATATGGACATAGAATGGCGAATAATAGAACAGGAAGGGTTACATAGGGAGAGGAATGGGAGAGCAGTGGAGAGGAGCGAGTACCAGGGGAGGGGGAGGGGAGGGGGATTAGCATTGATCTCCTAGCCTGTAGTTCACTTGCCTCTTTAGTTTTGGAAATGGGGTCTCACTTAACCCAGTTAGAGTCATTTGGTATTCCAATATGTATAGGCACATCTCATTTGTCATTTCGGTCTGTCTTGATTAGCTACTTGGGCTGGTTTGTGTGCTCCCAGAACCTGCACCTGGCCTGGATTTATAGGAGTGTGAGACAACTCCTGGTGCTGGATGTTGGAACTCAGCTCTCAAGTACATTACCCAGGGAGCCATTGCTCTAGCTCTAGGTTGTGATGCCTTCTTCAGTGAGTTTATACTTGTTACTATGAACTCAGATTTACACAGATCATTTACAAGACAATGGGAATAACTTCTTTCCCATCACAAGTACGTTGTCCCTTTGGTGTATTGTACACCCTGTAGATAAAAAACAGCCAGTCCTGCTGACATAGTACCAAACGATTTCATAAGGAGGAAACACACACTTACAAGAAGTCCCCACTGAAGGTTAGTGTATTAAGCAAATGACTGCTCTATTTTCAAAGGAGAACAGACAGAATGACTAAGTGGATGCTGCCTAGACCAAGACATGTTGTACACGAAAAAGCTCCAAATGCTTCACATACTTTCCCCTATTTCTGTATTCCTTCAGGCACATTATAAGCAATTTTACTAGCAAATTAAAGGTCAACAACACAGACTGGTATTTTTTGGTGGTGAAAGTGAGGATTCTATCTTGTCATCCAAAGGAGCATTAAAAAAAAGCAAGGATCGGTTTCAAGGTAAAGGTTTGCATTTCAGTATGTATGATTGTGCTTAGGAATTAGTCATGCCAGTAGCCATGATCAGCTTTCGTCATATCTGTCTACTTACATTGCTTATGCCACGTTGCTGAGTAGGACACGGTTCTACTTTCTTTGGTGGCAATAAGCAAGAAGCAATGAGCTATGTTTTGTTATGGGGTACTTAGGACTTGGTGTGCATGCCAAATGGAAGAGAGTCATTTATTTATTTGGCATGAATTTCTAAGGTTGCATTCATATATGTCAGGAAATCATGTCTGATAAAGAAAATGGCCTGAACACAGTTTTGTTATGATTCTCCAAACATATCATTCTTGGAGATAGGCTGAGGAAGTAACAAACTTCAGGGAATGTGGGAATTTACACGATCCACAGACCCCTGCCATCCCCAACCTGTTTATAAACTAGTAATCCATATCTGAGGAGGAGACTCTTCTGGATCTTCTCAGAGTTGGGCGAGGACTTTCAGGAACAAAGATGTTATGAGTTATCACACACATGGAGGTGAATTCTTCAGTGATGCCCTGGGTTGGAGTCACCCACACTCCTGTAACACAGCACCGACGATCTTGTAAGTAACCACAAGGAACTCACAGATTCACCAAAACGGACTTAAGTAGAATCATTTCTTTGGTCTGTGGTCAATTATGTTTCTGGGCTGAGTAGAGATTTGTTCATACCTTGCCAGGAAAAAGTCACAATAACACATATGATAGGCAGGTGTAAAAATGGAAGCCAGTGACTCCTTGGGAGGGTGTGATCTGTGTATAATAAGGCTCCTGCAATCCAGTCTATGATTGGACTTCAGATAAACCCTCCAGATATAGACCATGGGTTCCAATGCTGTAGCAAGAGGCTCTGGTTCTATCAAAGAAGTGGGTGAGTTAGAGGGTCCTCACGTCAACTAGGGCATTGCAACCACAGTAAAACACTCTCTATTTCAACTTAACCCCCTTCCCCCCCCGACAGGATTCTTCTACTGATAAAAGCCACTGCTTTAAAAAGGCAGTACTTTCTAGACCTACAGAAATGAATTTAAAAGTACTTTGTCTGCAATGAGGTTATCTTTACCCCCTAATGCCTAAGAAGAAAGGGAATGATTAACTACATTAACTGACACTTGTAGTCAAAGTTTTATAACTGTAGGTTCAGAACAGCTGTTCCAATTTTCCATGATTATTATAATCTCATAAAGTACTATCTAGCTAAGGTTGGTCCTCAAAAACATTTTAGATTTTTAGTAGAAACACTTTAATTTTCTAGCACCTTGTGCTGGCTTACCTACTCAATGGAACACTGATTATTTAAATAACAATGTATATCTCTCACCAGATGTGGGAAAATGGGCTTAATTGTTCAAACACAAGACATGATGCTGCTTACAATTGGCTCTGGTTCTTAGTAGCACAGAGAAAGTCAAACAGACTGGGGCAGCAGAATATAGAGACTTGATAAAGGTGCTCAGTTCACAGACCTGGCCATGAAACCTATCTTGCTGTGTGTTAATGTAATGTAACATAGCAGGCGGCCTGTGGTGGGGATCTTCATGCATAGTAGGTTCCGATGCCTGATATCTCCCTTATTAGGATGTCCTAAGCCTTGTGAGCTTAGAAAACCATGCTTTAATTTCTGACTCACTGTAAGTCCTTATTAATGGTTATACATGGCAAGCTATGGCTCAGAAGCCTAGGCAAAATGGCTGGAAGTGTGATGTATTTCTGAATAAATAACAAGTATAAGATATCAAGAGTAAGTCAGTGTCATACATGTTAGCTATCTGTCACTATAACAAAATACCTCGGACTGGCTACTGGGAAAAAAAAAGGAGCTTATTTAGAGCATAGTATTAAAAGTTCAAAGCCATGTCAATTGCATCAGCCTAGTTCTGGTGACGGTCCCATAAGAACAGCAGCAGGAACACACTTCAGGGTGAGCAGTCACAGCTTCATACAGGGGGCAGATCAGACTGTACCACACTTTAGAACCACACTATGCTTGACTGCTTTTTCAATGGATCCACTTATATACAGATGAACAGAATTTCCTGATTCAATGGTGTTGGCAGACTGTGGGACTCACCTTGGAATACAAATGCATGTGACAAATAATGCATTTAGTAGAGAATTAGATTGTTCTTGGGGGTTTTTGTTGGACCTGTGTGCTTCTGTGCATAAAAATAAAATGGATACAGGAAGGCAGAGACACTCAACATTCATGACATGTGGCTTGTTAAAAGTGATCATCAAGCAATCTGTGCCCAAATGCCACCAATCATTTTACAACCCAAAATATGCAGTAATGAATAGGAGCTAGCAAGTTGCTGTTTGATCTTCCTTTGCCTTTGAAAATGGAAAGAATTAAGATGAGTTCTGAACAATGAAAAAACATTTTACATATTACCCATTGTTAACTATTCTTATAGAAACACACACACACACACACACACACACACACACACACACGTATATAACCATTTCTCAATAGGAAGACATGAACAATCCTTTTAAAATGATGTTGTTATAGACATTTTGGTCTACAAACTCAACAGCTTGTTCTACAGCAACACTCTCTGTCTTGACATATTTCAATGATGCTGTTATAAATACTCAAAAATAAATTGATATGTGTGCACTCATGTTTTACACGAGTTGTAAATAATTTGGTCTAAGTGACATAAAAATAGAAGTTTCCTTAGCTTATAATACCTTCAGCTTCATCATCAGTGTACACAGCCTACTGTAGGATTTGCAGAAGCCTTATTAACCTTAAAAATCAGAAAACTATGACAGATTAAATAAATCTCTTAGGCTCAAATAAGGATTTAATATCATACATGCAGCAAAACACTGAATCATTGTTCTGTGTTCTCATTAACACTGTTTGGTTTTAAAATATTTTAAAAATACCAAGGACATATTTGGATAAATATTCTAAAGAAAGAATAAACATGTTTTCAAAATTATTCGGTTATCTACGGAGACAAAACTAGCAGAAGGACACTTGTTGAAGAACCTGTGCAAACCAAAGGTAAGACTAGCAACATGCTTCCGGCTCCTCTCCTTAGAGAGAGGTGGCTGTATGCACACCACAGAGCATTGCCAAAGAGTTTATGACTGAGGATATAGACAAGGGATTGATGTGTAGTCAGAGCCTCCATAGCCTCTGTGCACCTCAGCACCTCCATCCTTCATGAAATGGTTTGAGCCCTAGCTCTGGATCTGAGTGATGGCTTTGCCCTTCCATCTACATCCTAGGAACATTTTTATAGTTCCATAAGCTTTGTAGTCATTATTTTTTCTATCTTCACCAAATGTGAGACAGGAGTGTCAAGTGAAGTCAACCAGAGATTTAATGTCATCACATACGCAAAGATGAAAGAATGGATCTAGGCATCTGTAGAACCTATGATAAGTTTGGGAAATTCTCAAACCACTGTTTAAATGGATCAAGTTGGATATATCAGCATATTGGACTATATGATCTTTTGAGTTGACTTAACTATTTAACTTGGCAGAACAGATGAGTTTTTGCTTGCTTGCACAAATATTAAAGGTCTTATGGTTTTCTGTGTAAGACTTATTCCCTGAACCTCCCTCTCAAGGCAAATCTCATCTCAAATTGAGCTGCTAACAGCTAATCAATAAATCTTTTAATTATAATTAGATTAAGTCTATGGTCTCTTTTTCCAGGGGTCACAAACTTCATAACAATATGTTCTCTTTGAAAGTTAGTATTATGTGGAGTGTTTATCACAGTAATGGAAAGCTGACTAATGCATTGAGCTTGATAGAGGAACATCAATTATAAAAATGGGTATGGGCCAGGTTCCAACTTGAGATTCAGTGAGATTCTGTATAAGAATACCCCTGGAAGACTCCGTTTAAGCTCTGCTACTGTCACAGCATGCTTTTCTAAATCATTCATGGGTAGACAAAATGCATTTTATCTGATAGTACAAAAACTGAATTGAGTTCAACCTCCAATCAGATGGGCCCTTTGATGTTTTTATTTTTAATTTTTTTTTTATCATTGTACTTTCTCTGTGAACATGGTTTGACAGTGAGTAAGATCCCTCCAAAGTACTTAAAACTTAGACGTTACCCTGTCTTGCTGAAGATATCTGAGGTCTGACCCAGCCTCAGTCTTTCATGCAGTCCATCACTAATGTTTCTGTTTAGTTCTGACACCTTATATGTCACAGAGAACAAACTGTCACTGCTCCTTTGGACTTCCTTCCAGTTAGGCTATGCATTGATTAGGACGTGACCAGGTTTGTCTCTTTCTCACTGAAGTGTTCTCTGCTGGTTATCATAAGTGGATAATGATTACAAGAGGACTATTCTGTGGGACTGTTTTGGTGATATTTTCTCAAAGAATTTTCATCTTTCTCAATTAAGTAGTCCCAATTTCCCTTATATACCCTTAGTACTTATTATTGGTACGTCTTTAGCCTTTGGATTGGTGGCACATCTGCATGCCTCCTGAGTCTGGTGGTGTTTGGTTCTCTTTTCGGGTGTTTTTGCTTGTCTGAAAATAGACTTCTGTAGAGGTGATATTATAAACAAAAGAACATATTGTTCCCCTGTGAAGATGTGAGGAAAAACAATCTCCCTTTCTTCACTGTCTTTGTTTCAGAAAGCCTTGCAGTTGGAGGATCTTTCTCTGGCTCTGAAATACATGGGTACCACAATTTTTAAAGATTAAGGTCAAATAAGCTTTAATATGGAGGTTCCTCCCAATCAAGGCATTGTGAGCTGCTTTTTGAAGGTTGATCGTTAAAAGAACAAGGACCTCTATCACCCATTCTCTGCAGAGCTGAGACAACTGACTTCTCATAGCAGAACAACCTCTACCATGTAAACAGAACACCGTTTCCCCTGTTGCAAGGCAGCACTTGCATGTGCTTACTCTAGCTACCAGTTGAATGGTGCATTCTTCTCGACAGGTGGCTCCCTGGAGTCCTTTTCCTGAAAACTAGTTATTGTTTGTCTCGAGACAGGCTTAAGATGGGCTGAAATTTCCTCTGCCTTCATAATTGCCCAGAAGATTGGTATAGTGCATATCACTTTTCTTTTAATACTGATTTTGTAATAAAGGTGCTTTCTTACTTTCTGTCTTCCTGTAATGGTTTTCCAGGTTGAAGAGAAAGTTCTGGTTTCGGTTGTATTTCATATACGCATATACATGCCATAGTCTATCTGTAACATTCTAGTTGTAATCTACTTGCTCCTTGCAGAGATATCATTTTATATAAATGATTCATTTCTTACAACTCACTGAAGATAAAAGAGTACAATACTGCTGTTATACAAGAAGAAACAGACAATGAGACATGGGTAGTTTGTCTAAGCTGCTTAGCTCATCTGGAGATGCCAGGACTCTAAATAACTTCCTGCTCTCTGCTGCTGTGCTCTCGCCTATGACAGGATCTCTTCCTTGAGTGTTCAGTGTCTACCTCTCAAGATTGAAGGTGCAGCTGCCTAAAAGGGAATTGAAGGAGATTGGATCCCCCTAAAGCCTGGAAGACACTGGCATTGGGACTGCCACTGAAGTTCCTGAGGTCTACATTGGGATCTCCTTGAATAGTGATAATAGTTAGGGGTTGAGGGATGGCCGAGGAGGTCATGATTGGATAGATACCTGCTCTTAAATAAACAATTTTGTAGTAGTTTTCATGTTGCAGTATTGAGGAAGACACTGTCAATCTCTATTTAAATATGGAAGGCTTAGAGTATTTGCATGAAGTTTGCTCTAGAGTAACATGTAGCAGCTAGTGCACAAGTTTTTGCACTTTCTTGAGCCTGTTTAAAAAAAGCAGTGGCATTTCTCACCTGCATATAAAAATTCTCTTAGCTGCAAGGCTTTGGTCCAGCCCTTTCCTTACAGAGCCTTGTTTAGTATTTTCAACTGACACTCTGGGTGAGTCTTGAGGGAAGATAACTGTAGGCTTCTGCAGTAGAGGTTCTAAGTATAGTGAGGATGCACACTGGGCTGTTGGCCTGGGTTGGGGTGGCTTCCCTTGGAATTGTTTTTATGAGATTGGCACTGGAACAGTCATCTGGAACTAGCAGCACAGATTCATCATGCCTTGGTTCTCTCATTAGGGGATGACCTGGGACAACAGAAAAATGTATATTACAAAGGGACATAAAGAGAGCACTGCAGCTGTGGAGAGAGTATGCCAACTCAGGTAAGGAGACAAGAAGGAAAGTTTTCTTTATTTTCAATTTTATTTTCTCTGTTGAACTGGAGTAGGGGAGACTGATGAATAAGTCCGTGATACTGGGGATGAGTCAGGAGGAGAATGACCCAACACAAAGATGAAGAACACAGCAAGCAAACAACAGCTGCACAAAATAAGCCTGAGATATGGGACAGGTCCAGCAGGCTGGACAAAGGGAAGATGCTGCAGATCTAATTGACCATGAATTCCAAGAATAAACAGAAGCAACCTTTTATTTATAGTTAGCCAGAGACCAAATTAATTAGTAATAAGATAGTTTCATATGCCAAAGGAAAAGAACATTTGGTTAAAACCAGGTAAAGAAAATATTTTGAATGGATCTTGAAGGCAGGTTCCAGGAGCCCCTTAAAAACTACCTATTCTATGAAAATTTTGAGCCCCAGAAAGCCTTCATGATGGGCAATGGATGAATTAGTGGTGGCCTGTGGTGCAAAAGATGAATAGATGGTGATTCATGGTAAAAAAAGATGAACTGGTGGTGATCTCTGGCACAGCAAAGCAGGAGTGAACCCCTGGCCACAAACACTGACTCCAGGCCTCAGTTCACAAAAATGATGATGAATCCAGGGGTAAATTGCTTGAATTCAGTGTGCTAAGCCTCTTTTATTTTGAGATGTGGTCCCTGTTCTGCCTCATTTTGTGGATTGTGTGCAGAAAAAAGGTTAAATAGATTGAGGGTTAGTATTTATTTTGCCATATGATGTTTAATTTTTACAACTCAAAGATAATAAAATATATGAAGGGTTCCAGTGAGCCCCAGCATGGCAAACATAGCTCTGACAGCTTTTGTCCTTTTCCCAGTTCCCCTTTTCCTTAGATCACATTCCTAAAGCTAGTCCCTAAGGTCTATTCCCTTATTTGGCCACTGACTCATTCCTGAGACTAAACACAAAATGCTGGACAAAAAGCAGTCAAAATGCATTATTTGGCTAATCTGTCTAATCTGGATTTACCAATTTACCCTAGCAGGACTTCCTCTTTCTCCCCTTAAAAATCCACTCCTGCAAAAATACCTGCTTGTCATTGCTGCTGTCTGCTTTTGCAGTTCCCCCATTGCTTGTCTCTTTGGGATAATAAATCTTTGTTGTGCTGAGGGCTTGGTGTCCAGATGTCTTATACTGACTCTGAGGGAGCTGTCCCTCCCTTACAAATTCATTGTGTTTCTTAGGCATATGGACAGACAAAAACTTCAAACAACTACATCAAACATAATTTTGAAAATAATGTTTTAGTGTTTATTCTAGATTTTGGACCCCATATAAAATAATTATTTGACTTTTTTTGATGGACAATAAAATAGCTGAAGGATTTCACTGTCAAATGACAACACTACATACAATATCCTTACTGAGTTCCTGCTAACTTTCCTCCCCACTTTACTTTGCCTGTTTAGTCTTTTTTCTATGAGAGGATTATAGTGTTTCTACAGTTCCTCTTGTTCAAGACACTTTGCTAGCCATTATTTGTGGTCATGGATTAATATTATTGCCCCTCCCTCAATCCCTTGATAACTGCTGCTTTAAGATTCTAGGGACAAGATTGTAAAGTCAAAATCCCCAGTGGAATATAGAGCAGAATAGGACGTTCAAATGTTCGAAGAGCTGAAACACAGTGTTTGCAGCTTTGGACTGATGAAAGGAGAGCCCCCGCAGCTGACAGGCGATTACTTCCTCTTATGTGAATCCCTAACATAAAACAGACTGTGTATGCACAGAAAGAGTTTAGGCTATTTGCATACGGAGGAAGAACAAACAGTAGGTTCCCTTGATGATAATTGCTCAAGATGCTATGGAGATTGCTAATGTTCCATGGGCACAGAGTGAAGATTTCATCTCACCCATCAGAGTGGGAAAGCGAGCTGCAGAATTAGCTTTGCTTCTACTCTTGTGCCAGGTTTGGCCTAGCTTTTAACTACTTCGTATCAGCCTTAAAACTCAACTCAGGCAGAGAGATTTTTAATCCCATACATGGATGATTCATGGATGTCCTGGGAAACGTTACTTAGGAGAGAAGTCAAGCTTCTTCACTGAGTAAGAATGATTTTATTTATATATTATCTCCTTTCTTCCTGGTCTTAGCTCCACAAATTGTTTACTGACTGCTTGTAAGGATGTGTTGACAAAAAGTAAAAGTTTATCTTGAAACTAGTTCTAACTCGGAATGTATTTTGTTTACCTTACATCTTTATGTGTAATTTGGTAGACATTTTGGAATGGCTCATTACTTGGGTATTAATTTAGTTCCATAAGTGGATATACGATGGTCCTACTAGCTCATAATCACCCTAAAAGCAGAGATCATCTCTTGCCTTTGTTTTTGTGACTACTAGGAAATTCCTTACTTGGTCAATTTCTCTCAAATTACAGACCCTTTGAAGAGCTACAAGGGAACAAATTGTCCTTCTATTAGTTTGGCTTTCCTGAGAGTACTCATACTCTACATGATTATAAGAATCCAAAAAGATAATACCTCTTTAAAAATTGATAAAGAACTCCTTATTAAACAGTGTAGCTCAACCGTTACAATAAATAGTGTTTAAATCCCAGAAGGTTAACACAGGAATAGTATGGAGCAGAGCTGTGTATTTACGCAGAAACTGGTATTCTATATTACAAGGGACAAAGGTACCCATCACCCATGGTTCTTTAACCCCCAGCCCATCTGCGGAATCTTCTAGAGTGACTGTTTTAAAGATAAAAACAGAGCCAATGGTCATTGTGAGAGGATATTTTGGGTCAACATTAAGAGTCAGAATCGTTGCATTCCATCAGGTCCGATGCTACACTTGTTGGCAAGAGACTGAGGTATGATGATGAAATAGGAGAAGGAAGATGGCTTTATGTATCTACTGTGCTTTATTTTTCAGGCACCAAATACAAACTTCTAACTCCAAACTTCAAACTTATAACCTCCAAAGAACACACTCATACCTTCTCAAAGGAAACTGTATCAAATTCCAGTCACAGCAATAGTGCTGCAGGTCCTTGGGTCTAGGCCAGAGGTTTCCAGGTGCTTAATATCTTAGTCAATGATTAAATAAAGATGCACACAGACATTGAGACCATAGTTATAGATTCAAAAGGAATACATTGGTAGGAATGGCAGTAGATCTTATGAGTGAAGGTACTCAGGGGCCCCTACTATTGCTTGGGATTTGCTGTTACAGGATTCAAGAGAAGGCAGAGTTTTGCTATTAAGCAGCATAGTCTATGTGGTTTTCTATTTTGATTGAAGCTTATTGTATAATTATTTATCTATTGTGCATTTTCCATCCTAAGATTATCTGATCTTAATCATATGCCTTCCTGGTTATATGTATGTATAACACAGCAGTACGTTTATCCTTCCTAAAAGTTCACTTGGGGACAGCATCTTGAGCCATTGTGCATTATCATCTAGGCCAGATCATCACTTCCTACCCTGTACCTGAACTAAGTGAAATATTACTGAATAGGAATTAAAGTTGATGGTTATTAGTGGTTGGAGAAGCTTATTCTATTGTTTGGAGTGATGTGTGCCTGCAAATTCATGCAAGTGGAGGTACTGGCTTGCTAATAGGTTGGTAGGTGCATTGTTTGAAGAGGGGTATGTATGTGCACTGTATGTACAGGTAAGGATCTCAGGTTGCCAAATGCACTGTTTCAAGAGGATCATATGCATAACCCAAGCCAAATAGAGTCTCAGGTAGTTCAAGCACTCCTTATGCTTGCCTGCCCCATTAAAACCAAAGCCAGGATTACCAAAGCCAACATCTTTAGATGATGCAAATTCTCTTTCATATAGATTCCACAGTGGGAGTATAATTGAGACAAAAATCTTACTCAGAAGAGAAAAATGGAAACAGAGAACAGCCTTTAGTTGATAACATGTTTGATCTCTTCTGTTTTCTATGTAGAAAGAGGCTACCTTAGGTCTTCATTCCTGTCGTTCCTCTCCTTCCCCCCATAGCCACAATTCTCCCTTATAATCATACACAGTCTGTAGTCAGCTTCCTTCTCAAGAAGGTTTGGGATCCCTGAAGTTGGTTTAATATAAAACCACCCAGAAGCAAAGACTTTGGGTGTTTACAATGAGGTAATTTGCTTATCTGCAAAGTTTCACCTGACCCTGTGGCTAAAAGCTAAAGTAAACAAATAAATGTTTCAGGGAATAGATATTTTCATACCAATTGGAACATTACACAGTATGTGTGTGTGTATATATATATATATATATATATATATATATATAATATAAATTGCTTATGAATATGTAAAACTTTTAGTGGGCCTCAAAACCAATCACAAAGTCATGAATCTGGAAAATGGAGTGGTAGGGTGGAGGGGAGTTGATATATACAAGGGATAGGAGACATAGAATAATTAGAATGCATTACAGATGTGTAAAATTGCCTAAGGGGAAAATTGATGAAAAAGTAACTATAATGATAAGACAGAGTAAAACTGTGCTTACTATTCCTTCGTCAACAGTATTTCCTCAAACTAGAATATTTTTCACACTTTCTTATTAGGGCCATAGGAGTCCAGACCTGCAGAGAGTTTACTTACAAATGTCATCATGGATTTTGACTGGTGTGGTAGATTCCTTGGTGACATGACTCTCCATGCTCTGGCAGGTTGAATTTGTTCAAAATGAGAGTCTTTGGTGAAACTCTTTATTTGACCTTTGTTACCAAGTCAAGACTGTTTATCTGGAAAACTTTATTTGATGTTGCATCTTCATTGTGCATTGAGCTTGGTGAGCTCCTTCTTTGATCCCTGATGGAAAGCTTTGCTGGTGTTTCTTTCACAGTGGAATGTTCAGTTGACATCAGTGGACACTGGTCATCTCAGCACTGCTCTCTTACACTCTGCCTCAGGTCTCCTAGTTCTGCAGGGCTAGATTCATACCATTGGCGCAAGTGTCTCTGAGGAATTCTTCAAGCACATTCTTAAAACCAGCCAGGGTCTCAGGAACCTCTTGTCTTGTGATTGCTCCATCCCCAAGGATCTCAGAATTTCTGCTCTGTCTCTGTTCTCAGGATGAAGGGCACAGTAGGGAGGTTTGTATGAACAAGGTACAGAAATGATGGTTATGTGACTGATGATCAATGGGTACATATGACTACAATAACATTCAGGACAAAAGTTCTATCTACATGACCAGATGAAAAGAAAACAGACATTACTGAATACACAGTGATCTCTGTCATGGTAGCAAAAAATGTTCAGAATTGGTATTACATGTTCTTATCCCTATTCATAGTTGATCTATAAGTATGAACAGGGAACATAAGTCCAATACATTGTTGTGGAGGAGTCAGAAGCAGGTGGTAAATAGTTACTGGGCAGATTCCTTAAGGACTTTCTTAACAACTACATAAAACAAGAGAGTTGCTTCCCTTTGCTGATGACCCCATGCAGAGCCTTTCATGAGTCTCAGAAAAGGATGCAGGGAGAGTCTTAACAAGGAGTCTCAGAGCAGGTAGGTTGATCTTTCTCAAGAGTTGATTCTGCAAACCATACATTAATTCTACACAGGTTTGTTCCTCTCCTGCAGGGCCGTGGGCGAGTCATCCTGGTTCATCTTGTTCATTATTCTTTAAAAATAGTGAGGCATGGTAGGAACTCACTTTCAGTGTAATTGCAATCTGCCAGTATCCTTCTTAGGATGGTGTGGGTGGGTGGAGGGGCTGGTGGCCCATGGACCACCTCAGTGGAGGTCTAGTTGCACATGTGGGAGGCTTCTGCTCAGCTGAACAAAACTCAGAGTAGACTTTCATGATTCAACTCTCTAGTGCAGTTTGCCAAATCCTGTAATAGAAGAATCATTTCTTAATTTCCCCAGAGACATTGAGGGAAGGATCAGTCTCTTTATGGTCAGTTTCTAACTACATTAATCAGTTGTCCTTATAATTTAGGCATAAAGGTAAAGAAATAGAGAACTCTGTCTTATGCACTTGGCAATTTAAGTTTATTAACATATAGACCATATGCTATATGTGAATATATGTTCATAAATAATAAGTGATAATTTCAGGTCTTATTTCTTATCTGTGTAAAATATGTCTTTTTCCTTAAATAACATTTTATCTTTTTTTGCTCAATCTTTAAATTTTACTTTTTATTAAGTTTTATTTTTAAAAAACTTTAAGCATGAATATTGCATCTCTCTCTCTCTCACCCTACCCCCTCATTTGAATTCCTCCCACGTTCTTGCATTGTCCTCTCAAACTCATGACATTTTTGATAATTATTATTGTTAGGTGTGTATACATATTTATGTGTATATATGCATATATATATATATATATTTCATATGTATATACAATGTATTGATTCCATTTCGTGTTACCTGTATGTTCTTTAACATATCTCAACATCAATTTGGGTGCATCACTAAATTAACAAAGAAAAATGCATATATATTTGGACACACACACACACACATACACTATTTAGAACTTGGACATGATTTGTTTTGCATGTGTTTATGTGTGCACATGTGTGGTACAGATTGATTGTGGGGTGTGTGTGTCAGAGGACAAATTGTTTAGCTGGTTTTCTTCTCCTATACTATGGATTTCCAAGTCAAACTCAAGATTGTCAAGCTTGGTTGCAAGTGGCTTTCTCCAGTCATGTCTGTGCCCTCATATTTTAATTTTGTTAGTAGGTACATCAATAGTAAAATTAATTTCAACATCTCAATTCAGTATATCAAATAGTAAATTGAAATAGTATTTTTCTTATAGTGTGGAAATGTAAATTTTCACAAGTGTTTAGACAAATTATGGCTTATTTCTATTGTGAGTACTACTTATGTGTAACATAAGTGAAAAGTGAGCTTGGACAAACTTGAAATTAATTATTCAGAAGAAAAGCCAATCTCAAGTGTATATACACTTCACAGTTTCAGTCAGGCAACAGCTATGGGATATTCCATTTGTAGAGACAGTGGGTAAAGTAGTAACTGCAGGGCATTAAAGATAGCAGGAGAAGGGAACAATGGTGGCTTTACTATCTAATGGAAGCCCACATTGTGTAGACAAATGGGGCCGTCTGAATTGTGGTAGTTGTCACATTATACACTTGTGTGCGCGCACACAGCCATGTATGAATTGAGAACTCTAAATAATCTTTATTGATTTTGCCAATGTCGATGTTATTGTAGCATATCCATGTGAGGATTCACAGTGTGGAAGTCTGAGGGAGCATATGCTGCACTTCTCTGTATATTTATGTGCAATTCCAGTGAGCCTCCTCAGTCATTAGAGAAATGAAAATCAAAACTACTTTGCGGCCGGGCAGTGGTGGCACACGCCTTTAATCCCTGCACTCAGGAGGAAGAGTCAGGTGGATTTCTGAGTTCGTTTGAGGCCAGCCTGGTCTACAGAGTGAGTTCCAGGACAGCCAGGGCTATACAGAGAAACCCTGTCTCGAAAAACCAAAACCAAACAAACAAACAAAAAAACCCCCAAACTACTTAGTGACGTCATCTTAAATCCCGCAGAATGACTAAGATCAATAAAGCAAAGTGTTGCCTCATGCTGAGGAGGATATGGATAGAGTAGGGGAAGAGTCCTTTATTGCTAGTGGGACTGCAAACTTGCACAACCATTATGTAATAAGTGTGCAGTTCCTCAGGAAGATAGAAATAGGTACCTCAAGGTTTAGCTATACCACTCCTGGGTATGGATTAAAAATGTGGCAGATTTGCAGAATGGAATATTACTTAGCTATGTAAAAATCGAAATTTGCATAGGACTAGCAAAAAAAAGTCATTCTGAGTGAGGTAACTGGGACACAGTAACACAAATCTGGTATATATTTGCTTTTATGTAGATATTCTTTTGACTTTAAAAAATATTTTCATTTCATTTCAGTTATTTTTGTTTTATTTATATATTTTTATCTCTTTTTTTACTGTACAGGTCCTTTGGGTTCTTATTTAGTTTTTTTTCTAGTATAAAATGAAATTTATTGGGGGGCATGAGGAGGGGTGTTGAGAAGCAGAAGGGACAGAGAAGAGGAGACAGAGAGAAAGAGAGGGAGGGAGGGAGGAAGGGAGGGAGGGGAGGAGAAGGATGAGGAGGAGGAGGAGAAGAGGAAGAGAGGGATGGGGGAAGGGCAGAAGGGGAGTCTTATTTGGTGTTTTTATTGGCTTCCTGTGTCTCTACTTGTTCCCTGCTGGCCTTTTCTCTTCTTTCTCTTGTCTCTCTCTCTCCCCTCTCTCTCTTCTCTCTCTCATTCTCTCTCTCTCTCTCTCCTCTCTTTTTCTTCTGTTAGTCTTGTTCTATTCTGATGTTTTGGTTTTGATTTTATTATTTTATATGATACTATATATCATATAGTATCATATATGACTATGATGACACTATATTATATTTATTATTGTATTAATCCCTTAGAAGCCTGTTTGCTTTGAGAGACAGAAAGGGGGTGGATTTGAGGAGTAGTGGGGATGAACTGGGAGGCCTAGAGGGAGGGGAAATTGTAATCAGTATATATTATGTGAGAAAAAAATTCTCTTTTCAATAAAATGGAAAACAAAACAAAACTTCAATAATGGCTTCTTCTGTGATAATTCTGGGCTTTAAAGAAGATACAGACAAATGACAAACATTTTATAAGCGAATAAAATGAAGATCTGGGAATGTTTCCCCGTTTTTGCTGTTTTATTCTGCATGTATAGCCACCATTAAAAGACTTAGACTAAAGGCTGTACCCATGCAAAGTACATAGACCATCTCTCGTATTCTTTTCAAACTCTATTCTCACTCATTTTAGTCCAAAAATTTGTAATAGGAAGTAAGTGACAAATTTTTAATCTCCGTGTTTAGCAACACCAGTTTCCTGTAGGATTTCTCATGCTCTCTGTAGGAGGAAGGCTGCTCTTATTTTTGCAGTGGTGTCTGACTTTCATTGAGCTCGAGTACATGAACTCTGCATGGATTTTTCTCTTCTTGGACCTCTTCACCACTGCTCTAAGAGGCTCCTATAATGCTAGAAACATTCAGTCATGGGGGCTGTGGGATTGAGAGCCTTAAAATGTTCTCCATGCACAAAACCTCTTAGATTGCTTTCATAGAAGAAGCTTTCTCATCCTTAAAGTGGCCTACATCATTGACTCATTGCACGTCCCATCTGTCCAGTCATTAGGTTGCTGACATAGCATCTCAGAGTCTACATGTCTAGACAGGATCTACAGTTTGCTCTCTACCAACCAATCTCTCTCTCTACTTTCTTTTGTGTCAGAAAATTCCACCACTAGTAATGTAGTTGTCACAAGTCAGATCTTAAATTTTCAGTTTCTTTCATGAAACACATTCAAGCGCCAACAAACTCTGTTAGAATTACCTTCGAGACATTTCCTGTACCCCTCCCCTTACTATCTCCACAGTAAGTAGAAGTCGTGATTATCTATCAGAAGAAACTTATAGATTTCCTGCTCTAGCTTGAGTGTCTTCTGCTTCAATGACCTAAAGTGGACATGTTAGGCTCAACATCCAGTGCCTCAGAAGGAGGTGGCATTTAAAGGCTGACGCGTTAAAGAGGGAACTGAATGAAAAGGGAAATAGGAAAGGGAAGGAAAGGAAAGGGAAGGGAAGAACTGCTCCCAGGTGTGGTGGTGGAGAAAATTTACTACAGACATGTGGGAGAGCATAGCCAGAGACAGGGACATCTGGGAGAGTCCAGATTGGGCCATGACGAAACTGCATTGTGTCATATGAGGAGAAGGGGGAGGGGAAGGGAGAAGGGAGAACAGGGGATCAGATGCAGCATCCAGGAGGTCCAAAGGTACAAAGAGAGAAGGTAGTCAAATTGGTTGGATCATCTAGGGAAGAGTAGCCCAGTTCCCAGGGCTGGAGAAGTTTAGGGTGGGGATGGGGTATACCAGCCAGGAGGACCCTAAAACATGTAGGGACTGAGGGATGCTGGGAGAAGCCATGGTCACTGCCTGGGCAGGCTAACTGAGGGGAGACCTTTAGATTTGTGCAGGCTAAGAACTGAGAGAAAGGAAGAGGGAGAATCGCCATGAATGGGGGAGAAGGACTGGGCATAAGAGCAACAGGAGAGAAAGTCAACCAGCCATGTAAGAATTCAGGTAAGTGACCTCTGGGCCCTTTGGGCCTGGGAGAGCAGAAGAAGGTTTAGAAGTCTCAGGAGTACCAGAGGGGAGCATTTGTTAGCAGGGGAAGGATTAGGAGTGCTCAGATTTTGAGCTAGTCACAGCATGTCAAAAATTAACTGGCACGCGCGTGTGTGCGTGTGCGTGTGCGTGTGTGTGTGTGTGTGTGTGTGTGTGCGCGCGCGCACGAGCGCGCACCTTTTATTGAAAATCCAGATTGCTCCTGGTGCACACGCGTGGGACCTGCACAGAGCCAAAGCAGTGCAAACAGCTACCGCTATAATTACTTTCTTTGGGTTGTAAGCGGCTGAGAAGACTCACCCTGGAATGGCCCTGTCACCCTAGAGAACTATTCACTCCTCCAGTTGGCCTGTTAAGCTCCAGGCTCTGCGATGTTCTTCTCAGAGTTCTAGCCTGCTCTGTGTATGAAGGACACCTGGGAAGGACTTCTAAGTCTCATATTTGCTCTCCTCACTCCCCATTAGCATCAAATATACTTGTTTCTGAGCAACTCAAAAATCTGTTGACCTGTTTCTGAGTTTTGGGAATGTGGGTGAGACTGTCCATGACAAGAATAAGTACCTACTGGATTAAGAATTGGATGGTGTCCAGGGCTGAGTAATAGAAACCTGATGAACCAAATCCTAGGTATTTTCAGGTTTACGTGCTCACTTTTTGGTTCAACATATTTATTTATTTATTTATTTAATTGGAGGACACTTTTTTTTTTTTTTTTAAACAGAAAGACAAATGGTGAAAGGTGCCTCTGAGCCGTGCTCATTGGCATGTTTGTTTACTTTAAAAGATATAATCATCATTTCATGACGCAGGAAACACTGTATCCTTCTCATGGCTGACTTTGGAAAACATTCTCTAGAATGGAGGAAAACCTCAGGAATTTTGGTGAACCACCAAATTGGTATTACATAATCCTCCAAGACCTCCCTCTGCTGCACAGTTCTGAAATAGCAGTGCTCAGGGGTGGGTGGTGAGGCTGTCTAATAGCTACAGAGAAGATTGATTCACTCCTTTCTCTTTTACCAAATTATCTTGAGAGGAGTTTTAGTTGACAGCATCACAACTCAAAGGCATGATTTTATTCTGAACTTAAAGGCCCTTCCTGTGGATCTATAGCTTTGAGAGAATGCCTGTGATGAGAACTCACAAGCCTCCAGCGGACCTTTCCTCTGCATGACTTGCCTGGTTGGTCATGGCTGTAGTCTTTGTGGTCACATCTCTTCCATTTGGCTTCATTGTTTTAATCATTTCCTGTGTATGTGAAGAGTCATGCTTTGCTGGCTTGTTTATTGATACTTAATATCTACAAACCTGGGATGTTTGTGAGCAAGAGGGATATTGCCAGGAAAGATGAGTTCACCATAAGTAAGACCATGGAGTCTGAACAGGTAGGAGTGCAATACATGTGTATCTGTGTATTCACACTAGACTTTACATATAGGCCAGTGAACATCTGTGCAAGACACCTATGTTCCTGTGGTACAGGACCACACACATAAATATATGTTCACACCAGAACTTACAGCACAGTGACTACCCATCCTAAACATCTGTGTACTGTAGCCCATGATGGATGCCCTAGGCCCCTCATGTCTCCTTTTTTATTTTTATTTTATGTGTAAGTGTATGAATGTGTGTGTTTGTCTGTGTGTATGTATGTGTGTGTGTTTGTGTGAATGTATGGTATGTATATGGGAGTGTCCACGAAGGAAGAGAGGGCATTGGTTTAAGCCCTAGAAATGAAGTTACAGGCACCTGCAGGTCATCTTGACTTGAGTGCTGAAACTAAATGAAGATACTCTGAAAAGGTAGTGAGCACTTTTACCCACTGAACCGTCTCTCCAGCTACTATGATGATATGAATAATTCTCTTAATAGTAAAGGAGAATATCAAGAAAATATTAAAATCCTTAATTTATAATATGCAACAGTTAACAACACTAGAAAAAGTTCTAACCGAAGAAACTGTGAGAACCGAGAAATTACAGGCCTCAAAACACTAAGTTTGTTAATGACTTTGTGTGCAAAATTATGATACCTCAAGTAAGCACTGCAGTCCTGAACATTCACAAAAGCTTTGAGTTGTTCCGGCAATTTGTTCACAAACTCAAACTTGTGCTTACGAGGTTAGAAGACACTCAATGAGCTCTTAATTTACTTCCTATATGTCTCCTTCCCATGATTCGTTCATTTTGGACAAAGTTGAAACTCTGGCTACTTATTTTTTTGTTAACCTCAAATTGTTTCCTGCTGTTTCTTATATAGATTTTAGGTAAATTTTGCTCCCAGTCTTCTTTGTAATAACTGAATATTTTGTTTTATACAGACATGAAAATGTCAAGAGCATGGCTCTCAATACTTTTCTTTCTCAGTGGATATCCTTGTACGTGAGTTTCTTTCCATTAGCTTTCCATTGTTCTGAAGCACCCGTCAGTATGGTTTGCAATTTGCTTTGATTCTTTAGACCACTTTCTTTTCTAGGGGTTATTTTAAAAATATATATTACTTTCATTAAGTCTTTGACAAACAATGTACTTTGATCATCTATACACCAATTCTTTTCCCTATCCCTTCCCAAATCTACCCTCTGTCTCCATCTGTACCCAATTTCATGTCCTTAATTTCCTTTTATAAACCAAAGAATCCAATTAATGCTCCTAATATGTTTATGGGTATAGGGCTATCCACCCAGGCGTGGACCATCTGCTTTCGATTGAATTTATCAAGAGTCCCCCTTGATTAGAAAGTAGAATTTATTCAAATCAATAGGAGCCACTTACAAAGGTTTAGAAAATGGGGTTGGAAAGGGAATTCATTTAGCAAACATTTAGAAGTGAATAATCCTTATGATTTCTGTAGTTCCCAGCCTAGCATTTTAGATTCTCACTAATTTTGCTACTTCAGTCGCCTCTGCATTCATGGGCCTGCTTCAGGGAACTATATGGACTTTACTTTTATTCCACCCTAATTTTTCCAATTTGTCATCATGCTTGGTGTCTGAAGTGTATTGGGTCATTACAGGCAATGGGACAGAAGAGACACGAGGTGGGTCGAAGGCAATGAAAAGTTATTTAATCATTGACAGTTTTGTCATTCTGACACCTGAACAGAGCCGAAGAGAATCACTGAAGGACTGCAGTTAACTGGGAAGGATTAGAAGAATAATTGCCTTTTCTGTGAGTCTTTTGTTGCTTTTGTGCTTCTGGTATGACTAGAAGATGTTTTTATGGGCGATTTTCAGAAGTGATTAGGTATAGGACAATGACGAGAAACTCAGCTGATAATCATCCTTTGATAAAGGAGCTCATTTGCTCACTTGAGCTGGAAGAATGAACAGGTTTTATAAAGATTGGATCATTTGATACCCTGAAATTTCTGTTCCGTCCTAATTTTCCTTTTTCAACTTCTGGAGAAAGTTTAAAGTTGTACTAGTAACTACTTAAAGTATAAATTAAATAAAATGAAGAGCCACTAAGTGTAATTATTAGATTCATAGAAACTTTAGTGTTAATGTAAAATTCAGCTTCCATATTCAGTATCTAAAATCTGACACAGGGCAGAGAATCTCTAAAAACACAAATGAGAATTCTCATATTTTGTTTTAAAGTATGGGTTCTAAGGTTCATCCACTATCTATCTCTTTATTGGGCATCTATATCATTTCAGGCATGGGTCTGGGCAATAGTGACACAATGGAGAAGAAATAAAGCCTGGTTCCAACTCGGTGCTGCATAGCATTGAAGTGGACCAAGGGAACTCTGGAGCTCCCATGTATCCAGATGGGAGACACTATTAAAACCAGTCACCAGTGGGGGCAGGAAATCATATATTATGGGAGGGTATAGCCATAATGTTCTTGTACATGTGTGATGTTTACCCTTGTATTAGTCAAATGCTGATTTCTCTGTTCTTATTTCTTGTTTCAATCCAGGCAAGGCTTTGTTTTATTTATTCTTAGAAGCTCCTGTGTCAAGTTTGCATAAACACTGCCCCTCATCCATTCTCTGCCTTGCCAACAAAAGCCAATGAGCCGAAACGGAGCTGTAGAAGGAATAGGGAGGACTTTGGTTCTAGGAAGCATGGAGAAAGAGACAGGAAGTGAGGGAGAGGTCCTGAGGGTGGTCAAGAAATAATCAGGAGAAGAGAGCAGAATCAAGAAAGGATGAGAGAATGCAAGTAAGATGGGAATATTGTCTGGGAGAAAGCCTGACTAGCTTGGAGATTTAGAACACAGCAATAGTAGCTCAGTATTTGGCTCAAGGCAGTCTTAATAAATCTTAGTCTTTCTGTATGTTTATTGGGGCAATTATCTAGATAAAGAATAACTGCCACCATACTAATTTCATGAATCAATATTAATATAGTAATAATTCTACAGAGGGCAAGAAAGTGAAGGTCAAAGGGACAGCTGAGTGAGGAAGGCTAGAATGTGTTTTATGGGAGGGGTGAGGCAGTCATCCAACGTGAAGGGAGCTAAGGAGGTGAAGGTCCAAGGAGAAGGGGCCCCAGTAAGGAAAATGCAGAGCTGTCCTTGTCCTGTGTCCATGTAGCATGAGACTCTGGTGGCATGTGATTCTGAGGAAGGAGAAGCAGAGCTCTGACAATGTGGCATCACCTGACAGTAGCTGTTGAATACAAATTTGTGTCCCCAGGCTCCTGAAGTTGAACACTTGGTTCTCATTGGGATCATGGCTTCAGGAAGTTGTAAAGTCTTCGGGAAGTAGAACCTTCCTGGAGGAAGTAGACACTAGAAGTGGGACTTGAGGTTTTATAGCTGAGTCTTACTGTTTTCCACTTGCTGCTTTCAGACCACAAATCCAATGGCCATCAGTTTTATTCCCTTCCCTCCAAGACTTCCCTGCTTTCTCCTTAACTGTAAACCAGAATAATTCTACCCACCCTTTAAAGCAGAATCGTGTTGGATACTTGGTTATACAAATGAGAAAAGTGGTTAATATAGGAAATAAAGCTATGTTTTGCACAAGGAATGGTATTGTTCAAATTAAAGACTGCCAAGATGGAAAAAATACAATAGAGGTTAGAAACAGCTGAGAAGAAAGGTATGCTATGAACCTTACGGAATGAGCAGTAGAGAGAGAGATTAGCAAAAACAGTGCAGGGAGGGATGGCAAGATGGCTCAGCATGTAAAGGTGCTTGTGGCCAAGGCTGATGACCTGACTTTGATCACTCGGATCAACATGGTGAAAGGAAACAACCAACGTTTGCACATTGGCCTCTGTCCTCCCCAAGCACACTGTGACGTCTGTCCACACACATGCAGATGGATAAGCACACATACACACAACAATAAAAATATTACAAATGTAAACCCAGAGCAGGCAATTGTACCTGATGTTGTACACAAGGGTAGGGAGTTAGAAGATCACAGATTTCTACTAGTGTGTTAGAGCTGTGAAAATGGGTATGTGGTGGGCAGACGACATGAGTGTATGCATGTTAAACCAGAGCTGGTGCTGGGTTTACAGACAACAAATGGCTGCACCAGTGTGAAGTCTGGGGAGAATTGAGTTAGGAATCAAAAGTTAGTAACCACCAGCATTAATAGTTGTTCAGATAGCTATAATGATCCTTTTTGGGGGGCAAATCAGACTTTTCCTACCATAATGTTCTTTCTTCATCTGATTTAAAGGATTATTTCTTTATGGAATAATCCGTATCACAGGAAAGTAAAATTAAACATTGAGACATACAAATACATATAAACCCACTTTATCACTGCCCTTAGGAATGCTCACAGACACAAAGTTTCCTCTCCAGATACTACCAGGTAGGAAGTCATTTTAGTTATGAGAGATTTAATCAAAGGCCAACAACCAGGGAAGTCGGATATAAGAGTATAAGATCCAAATCCCCTCTCTCTGAGTGGCTATTTAGTACCAATGACCCTGGGCTAGTGTTTTATCATGGCTCAGTGGCTTACCAATGATGTTTAAAAGACACTCTGGAGCACGGTTAGCTTTTCAGAGTCATCTGTGGATGACAGTGACTTAGTCCCCTTGCCCCCTTCCCCCTTCTAAAAGCCAGCTCATGCAGGAAGATTTCCATACCCTCTGGGTGTGGTCTATTCACACGCTAGCTGATAGCAGCCTTCTGCCATCCATTCCAGATGAAGCTCAGTATATTCATAGTCTTTTTCCTGAGCCATATTGTGTTTGCTTAGTAAAACTTCCCTGTACAGCACGAGTGTTGGTAGGGTGCCTATGACTTTTACTCATGCTTGTTTTCTTATAAGACACCATTTAAAGGGCTATAGAATCTCAATCATATCTGGATAATGTCTGCTATGGAATGAATGTCTGTATCATACCTAGACCCATATATTGACATCTTAACCCCAAATGCCATTACACCAAGAGCTGGCACTCACTAATGGTTGGATGTGGTCAAAACTGAACCTTCTTAATGCAACTACTTTTCTTATAAACCAAGAGAGTCCAAGCCTGCTTCTGTCCTCCTGTGTGAAGACAACCAGGAGAAAGGTCCTCTCCAGGACCAATCTTGTCAGTACCATGCTCTCATGTTTTGAAACCAGGAGAAGCAGGTGCCAATAAAAAACACAAGCAAACTTGAAGTGGTTCCAATTAATTTCTAGCTCCTACATCTTCCTTTTCTAAAGTCTGTTTTTATTCTTTCAGAATTCCATACACCATACAGTGCATCTTGATAAAAGCTTCCCTTCTTAATTATTCTCTAACTGCTATGCCACAACTGCCACAACTTTTTCTCCCAATTTTGCACACACTTTTTATTTCTATCTTTTGATTTTTGTTTTTGAAAACTCATTGAGTCCACTTAGTGTCGTCTGTATGCACAGGAACATAGGGCCATACACTAGGGCATGGAGAGTATATTAGTCAGGGTTCTCTAATGGTACAGATTATAGAATTAATTTTATTTTAAAAGATGATTTATTAGACTGCCCTACAGGATGTCATCCAGGGAGTCTAACAGTAGCTGTCTTATAGAAAAAGGCTGAGAATCCAAGAGTTCTTCAGCCCACAAGGCTAGATATCTTAGCAGTCCCAATCTAGCACTGGAGTCCTGGGGTATTCCCAGAGAACTACATTAGAAATATTCATTCTACTTTAGAAACCTGAAGAAGCTGGATTTAATTCCTGAAGCAACGAGATAAATAAACTTTCCATAGGAAATGAGGGCAAGCAGGTAAAAAGCTAAATTTCCTCCTTGTGTGTCCTTTTATTTGGGCTGCCACTAGAAAGTGTGGCCCAGATTTAAGATGCATCTTCCTGCTTCAAATAATTTGATTAAGAAAATTCTTCACATGACTGCACACTATCTTAGGCTTTAATTGATTTCAGAGGTAGTCAAGTTGGCCACCAGGATTAGTTACCACAGATAGCCTCTCTGGGACCATCTCCCTGAAGATAGAGGATTTTTTCTCCTCCAGCAGCCATCATTTGTCAAAAAATTCTGGGCTCAGGGTACAACAATATGAGAGCCTTCTACATGGTTACTAGGAGTTCAGCTAGCTTGATCTTGTGCAGATCTTGTGCATACAGTCACAGCCACTGGAAGTTTTCATATGTGGCAGTGCTATGGACTGTTCAGCTGTGGGTGTTACCCCTGGCTCTCACAATCTCTCTGTCTCCTCTTTCTTGATAACTCTTAAGCTTTGTGGAGAGAGGCTGTGATATAACATTCCCATTTAGAGCTGTACACTACATATACTCTTTCTGCATGGTGAAGAGTGGTCACTCTCTGTATTAATCACCATTTACTGACAAAAGAAGCTTCTTGAATGAGCATAGAGAGATATACTCTCTATAACGATAAGAACTTATTGTCTCTTTTAAGGACATATGCTAGAAGACACTCAATTACATATGCTTCATTCCTTCAGCAAAACATTCTCTCTCTCTCTCTCTCTCTCTCTCTCTCTCTCTCTCTCTCTCTCTCTCTCTCTCTCCCATGTAGCCATGTAGCCCAGGCTGTCTTGAATTTGCTATGTAGCCTAGGATGATCTTAAACTTCTGATTGTGCTAGAGTTACAGGCATACACCACCACACTGAGTTTCATGGGGTCCTGAGAATTGAACTCAGCATTTTCTTTTCTTTTTTTTTCCCCCTTGAGGGTATTCATGGTTAGCTAAGCACCTTACCTACAGAACTACCTCTTCGGTTTGGAAAACACATTTTCTAAATTCCAGGGCTCTCCTTACCAGTGTTCATGCTGATGGATTAATGTGCTTCTTAGCCAATGCCTGACACTATACATTTTGAAAGGCTGTTCACAAAAGAGCCAAGTGACAGGAGCCCTTTCAATTCACAGTTATATTTTTCCTATTTGATAAAAATTCTCAGAAGCAAAGAAATCCTTGGCTACAAAAAAATATTGATCTGTCTATGCACCACTGCACCATAATGGTTCTCAATTCTCCTTTGTGGCTCATGAAAATCCCTTTCATGACTTTAATGGTGTAATCTGTCTGCAGCAAGGAAAGACCCCACTTAATTCTTCCTTTGTTCAGAAGGCAAATCAGTGTGAGCCATGTAGAGTGGATTAAAGTAGAAATAATAATGATTTCAATATATGTTCATAAATATCCAAGTTGGTTTTAGGGACAGAGCCTTCCAAGTCTGAGAGTATTAGTGGCAATGATTCTATCTAAGCCCCAGTCACATTAGAAGATATCACCTTTCCTTGTTCTCTGGGGTAGGGAAACATATGCAGAGCTGTAAGGACTTCTCCATGGCTACATGGAAAAGCTATGGCAAAGCCAGTCCTGGTTTGAAGAAGCCTCTGCAGACTAGAGTCCTTATCTGAGGGCATCCATACTAGGTCTATATTTTACCCCTCTTGTGAAACTTTAAACTAATTTTGCTAAAGGATTACACATGTACACTTTGTACTGAATTGTACATATTATATTGTCCTGATCGTAAGTTTTTAATTTTTAATTTTATTTATTTAGTGTGTGTGTGTGTGTGTGTGTGTGTGTG